>CAUYUJ010015591.1:27500-33087 GCA_963575745.1 Prorocentrum cordatum | reverse complement strand
ATCAGCATCATCATCATCATCATCAGCATCAGCATCATCATCATCATCACCATCATCAGCATCATCATCATCATCATCATCATCATCATCATCATAATCAGCATCAGCATCATCATCATCCTCCTCCTCCTCATCATCATCATCATCATCATCATCAGCATCATCATCATCATCAGCATCATCATCATCATCATCGGCATCACCATCCTCCTCATCAGCAGCATCACCATCATCAGCAGCAGCGTCAGCATCATCAGCGTCAGCATCATCATCAGCAGCATCATCATCATCAGCCGCATCAGCATAAGCATCATCAACAGCATCATTATCATTGGTATCACCATCAGTATCAGAATCATCATCGTCATCAGCAGCAGCATCAGCATCATCAGCATCAGCATCAGCATCGCCATCATCATCATCATCATCATCATCAGTATCCTCATCAGCAGCATCATCATCATCATCATCATCAGCATCAGCATCATCATCAGCAGCATGATCATCAGCAGCATGATCATCATCATCAGCAGCACCATCAGCATCATCAGCATCATCCGTATCAGCAGCATCAGCATCATCAGCATCATCATCATCATCAGCATCAGCATCAGCATCATCCTCATCATCATAATCAGTATCATGAGTATCATCATCAGTATCATAACCATAATCATCAGCATCAGCAGCATCATCATCATCAGCAGCATGATCATCATCATCATCATCAGCAGCATCATCATCAGCATCATCAGCATCAGCATCATCGTCATCATCAGCAGCATCAGCATCACCATCAGCATCATCAGCATCAACATCATCATCATCAGCATCATCATCAGCCGCACCAGCATCAGCATCATCATCAGCATCATTATCATTAGTATCATCATCAGTATCATAATCATCATCATCATCAGCATCATCATCGTCGTCATCATCAGTATCCTCATCAGCATCATCATCAGCATCATCAGCATCAGCATCAGCATCATCATCAGCAGCATGATCATCATCATCAGCAGCAGCATCATCAGCAGCATCATCAGCATCAGCATCTTCGTCATCATCAGCAGCATCAGCAGCATCAGCATCATCAGCATCATCATCAGCATCATCATCATCATCCTAATCATCATCAGCCGCATCAGCAGCATCATCATCAGCATCAGTATCATCAGCACCATCATCAGTATCATAATCAGCATCAGCATCAGCATCATCATTATCATCGTCATCGTGAACTATCCTCATCATCATCCTCATCCTCATCCTGAACCGCGTCCGCATCATCATCATCAGCAGCATCCGTTTCCGCATCCTCATCCTCATCCGCATCCTCATCATTCTCATCCTCATCCTCATCCTCATCATCATCAGCAGCAGCATCAGCATCAGCATCAGAATCAGCAGAATAATCATCGGCAGCAGCATCGTTATCATGAGCATCAGCATCAGCAGCAGCAGCATCATCATCATCACCACCACCACCGCAACCATCATCATCATCACCATCATCATCAACATCAGCATCATCACCATCAGCAGCATCATCGTGATCATCAGCAGCATCAGCAGCATCATCATCGTCGACATCATCATCATAGTCAGCATGGGAATCATCACCATCATCATCATCATCATCACCATCAGCAGCATCCTCAGAATCATCATCATCATCATCATCAGCAGCATCATCAGCAGCATCATCACCATCGTCATCATTATCAGCATCACCATCATCAGCATCAGCATCATCGTCAGCATCCTCATCCTCAGCCCCATGATCATCATTAGCAGAATCAGCTTCAGCATCAGCATCAGCATCGTCAGCATCAACATCACCATCATCATCCTCATCATCGTCCGCATCATCATCATCAGCATGATCAACAGCATCAGCATCATCAGCATCATCAGCATCATCAGCATCATCGTCATCATCGTCATCAGAATCGTCATGATCATAATCATCAGCAACATCAGCATCATCATCAGCATCAGCATCATCGCCGGCATCATCACCATCAAAATCAGAGTCACCATGATAATCAGCCTCATCGTCAGCATCAGCATCAGCAGCAGCATCATTATCATCAGCAGCATCAGCATCAGCATCAACAGCATGAAAATAATCAGCAGCAGCAGCAGCATTATCATCATCATCAGCATCATCAGCATCGTCATCAGCATCACCCTCAGCGTCAGCATCCTCATAATCAGCATCGGCATCAGCAACATCATCATCATGATCATCAGTATCACCATCGTCGACAGCATCATCAGCATCGTCACATCGTCATCATCAGCATCATCTGCATCAGCAGCAGCATCATAAGCATCGTAATCATCAGCATCATCAGCATCATCATCATCATCACCATCGTCATCATCAGCATCATCAGCATCCTCTTCATGAGAGCCATCATCAGCATCAGCCTCACCATTGTCATCATCAACCGCATCATCATCATCGGCAGCATCATCATCAGCATCATCAGCATCATCATAATCATCATCATAATCAGCATCATCAGCATAGCAACATCATCATCATCAGCAGCGTCAGCATCATCATCGACACCGTCATCGTCATCGGCATCGTCATAATCAGCGGCATCAGTATCAACAGCATCATCACCAGCATCATGAGCATAATCATCGGCGGGAGCAGTAGCATCGCCATCATCAGCAACGACATCATCATCCTCATCATCAACACCATTATCATCATAGTAATCATCATCATGATAATCATCATCAGCATCAGCATCATTATCAGCATCGTCCTCGGCATCGTCATCAAGATCATCATCATCATCATCATCATCATCATCATCATCATCATCATCATCATCATCAGCATCAACATCGTCATCATCATCATCATCACCACCATCATCACCATCAGCATCATCATCAACATCCAGCCTCCTCCCGCCCCCTCCTCCTCCTCCTCCTCCTGCTCCTCCTCCTCCTCCTCCCTCCTACTCCTCCTCCTACCTTCCTCCACTCCTCCCTCCTCCCCTAACGCCTTCTCCTCCTCTCTTCGCCTACTCCTACGCCTTCATCCTCTCCCCCATCCCCTCCTCCCCCTCTCCTCCTGCCTCCTACCTCCTCCTCCTCCCCTCCTCACCACCACACCACCACCACCACGCATCCTCCTCAGCAGCATCAATCATCAGCAGCAATCATCAGAATCACACCACCACCACGCACCTATGAATCATCATCATCATCATCATCACCACCACCATCGCCACCACCACCATCATCATCATCATCATCAGCATCATCATCATCGTCATCGTCATCGTCGTCGTCGTCATCGTCATCTACATCAACATCAGCATCAGCATCATCATCATCATCAGCATCATCATCATCACCATCACCATCACCATCACCATCACCATCAACATCATCATCATCATCATCAGCATCATCATCATCATCAGCATCATCATCATCATCATCACCACCACCACCACCACCACCACCACGACCACCCCCACCACCACCACCACCATCCTCCTCCTCCTCCTCCTCTCTCTCCTCCTCCTCCTCCTCCTCATCATCATCATCATCGTCATCGTCATCATCATCATCATCAGCATCCTCATCATCATCAGCATCTTATCATCATCATCAGCACCACCAGATCGGCCAGCGTTGACTCCAAATAGATAGGAGGACAGGAGGAGGACGAGAGAAGGATGGGAGGAGGACGAAATGAGGATGGGAGCAGGCCGGGAGGAAGACGGGAAGAACAAAATCAAGCACGCGCAAGCAAGCAAGCGGAAGCAAGCAAGCGCAAGCGAGCTGTAACAAGCAAGCAAGAGCCAGCAATCAAGTGCAAGCAAGCAAGGGCAAGCAAGAGAAAGCAAGCGAGAGCAAGCACGCAAGAGCAAGCACGTGCTATTGGAAAAAAGGGGGTCGTCATTGGAAAAAGGAGGGGGCATTAGAAAAGGGGGGGTAAAGACCAATTAACTATGATGAGCTAGGAGTCCTCTAGGGCAAGCCTATGAGGAGAATCCTCGTTATCATCACCATCATCATCATCATCAGCACCATCATCAGCATCATCATCATCAGTATCATCATCATCAGCCTCATCATCATCACCAGCATCAGCATCCTGCTCCTAATCATCATCAGCAGCAGCAGCATCATCAGCATCCTCATCGTCATCATCATGACCATCACCATCACCATCACCCATCAGCACCAATATCATCATCATCAGCATCATCATCAGCAGCATCAGCATCGGCATCAGCATCATCATCATAAGCATCAGCATCATCATCATCATCATCATCAGCATCATCACCATCATCATCATCATCAGTATCATCATCATCATCATCATTATCATCAGCATCATCTCCATCATCATCCCTGTTTCTCCGCCGCTGTCTCAACTTCATCCTCCTCCTCCCTCCTCCTCCGCCTCCTCCCTCTCCTCCTCCCCTCCTCCTCAACTTCCCCCTTCTCATCTTCCTCGTCATCATCAGCAGCAGCATCATCATCTTTATCCTCATCATCAACAACATCAGCATCATCATCAGCATCATCAGCATCAGCATCCGAATCCTCATCATCATTCTTATCCTCCCTAATCCCACCAGCCTTCGGGGCTCAGGTAGTATAACAGCAAGTGTCATGTCTCGTCCCAAACATTTTTCTAGGTACTCCTCTCCCTTTAGGGGAGGGGTGCCCTCCCCCTCCAAGATGCCAAAATCGCTCGAAAAGCCCAGGAATAAAAAAGGTTGTGTGCCTTCTCCCTGTTCGTTTCCGCTGCGCTGCTGAGGCCTCCAGATTGCCCCAAGATTACCTAAGAGAGGCCCAAGAGGGGGCTAAGAGGCCCCCCAGACGGGCCCTAAGAGCGCCCAAGAGCGGCCAAAGAGCGCCCCAGGAGGGCCCCAAGAGGCAATTTGGATGGCCCACGGGTGGGGGGGAAGGTTACGACCCCCCCCCTCTCGTTTCACCGACGCCCTCCACGGTAGTCCCAAGAGGCTTCCCAGGGCTCCCAACAGGCCCCCCCAAAAAGAGCCCCAAGCCCCGAGAGGGCCAAAGACCCAATTGGACCTCAAGATCCCCCAAGAGTCCTGAGAAGCCTCCAAGAGGCGATGTTGAAGACTCTGTCCTCGTCCTCGTTGTCATCCTCCTCGTCCTCATATTCATGCTTGCCCTCATCGTTTTCCTTTCCCGTTTCCTCCTCTTCCTCGTCGTCGTGCTCGTCGTCGTCGTCGTCTTCTTCCTCCTCCTCCTTTTCCTCCTCCTCCTCCTCCTCCTCATCCTCATCCTCCGCCGCCTCCTCATCCTCCTCCTCCTCCTCCTCCTCCTCCTCCGCCTCCTCCTCCTCCTCCTCCTCCTCCGCCTCCGCCAACTCATCCCCCCGCCCCCACGCAGGCCCCAGGGATGGCCAGAGGAGGCCATCCAAGACAAACGCCTTGCACCCAGAGATTCCTCGGTTCACCCTGGCTGCCCGTTCGGGCTCGCCGCACGTGTCCCTCCGTCCCTAGTCCCGTCCACTCCCATGGGCGTGTGGGGATGCACGAAGCGTGAAGAACATTCGTTCGTT
>CAUYUJ010015591.1:5000-25000 GCA_963575745.1 Prorocentrum cordatum | reverse complement strand
ACTCCTACTACTACTACTACTACTACTGCTTACTACTTATACTACTACTACTACTACTACTACTACTACTACTACTACTACGGCGACTAGTACTATTACGACTACTACTACGACGACTACTACTACTACTACTACTACTACTACTACTACTACTACGACGGCTACTACTACTACTACTACTACTACTGCTACTACTACTACTACCACTACTAGTACTACTACGAGTACTACCACTAAGACTACCACTACTACCGCCACCACCACCACCACCACCACCACCACTACTACTACTACTACTACGACTACTACTACGACTCCTACTACTACTACTACTACGACTACGACTCCTACTACGACTACGACTCCTACTACTACTACTACTACTACTACTACTACTACTACTACTACTACTACTACTACTACTACTACTACCACTACTACTACTACTACTAATACTACTACTTCTACCTCCTGTCTCCTCCTCCTACTCCTCATCGATATCCTGATGCTGCTCCTGTTTGCACATCCTCCTCCTACTCCTCCTCATCATCATCATCCTCCTCCACCTCCTCCTCCTCTTCCTGTTCCTTTTCCTCCTCCTCCTCATCCTCCTCCTTTTCCTCCTCCTCCTCCTCCGCATGCTGAGGGCGCGCACGACGAGCAAGAGCCCATCCGTCAGGGAGACCGCGCTCTACTCCACTCTGTCAGGAGGTAACAACGCGGCAGAAGGTCTCACGGGCCACCTGAAAGAGCACAACGTTCAGGGTGGGCAACGTCGGCCGCAACACCTCGCCACCCACGTGCAGTAAGAACGTCCAAGCGTTGGCGTCGGCGGCCCTGCTCCGCTAAGAAGGCTTGGACTAAACTTTAGGCGCGCTGATGTTGTACAGGACTGCTCTGTCCGGTGGCGACATAATCATGTCGCCCAAGGACGCCTTCAACAATTCGAGCTGCAGTTCGTGGGTGTGCAGTTCGCCCTACCTCGAAGGCTCTCGTAGATAAGAGACAAGCCCAACGTTGCGACGGCGCGGGGAAAGCAAGGTAACCGTGGCAGTGTTGAAACGTCACCATGAATAATCGTCGCTGTCCATCATCTATCATCCGTCGACTACTTGCAGATGTATTTCGTTAATCGGTTTCATGTGGCCACTGGCAACCTTTAGGCCTTCGAAATAATAAGAACAGTCGTCATCATCATCAGCATCATCATCATCAGCATCAGCGATATCACCATCATCATCAGCAGCAGCATCATCATGACTATCATCATTAGCAGCAGTTGCGGCAGCAGCAGCATCATCACAAGCAGTATTATCATTATCCTCATGTTCATCATCGGCATCATCTTCATCCTACTCCTCCTCATACTCAACCTCATCCTAATGGTCAACCTCTACCGTTCCTCCTCATCCTCCTCCTCCTCCTCCTCCTCCTCCTCCTCCTCCTCCTCCTCCTCCTCCCCAAGTGGCCGCACCCTCGGCCCCAGCTTCTGGCCGCCCGGGGCTGCGAGGCAAGCGGGAGCATGCCGCCGACCTGCTCCTCGCCGACGAGCAGCACGACGTCGGAGGTGTCGGCGCAGCCGTACCGCGCGGCCATCGGCCCGCGCGGCCCGGGGCGAGCAGGAAGCTGGAGGCGGGCAGGATTGGGATTCCGTTGATTCCCGAAGACCGTGCGCGCCAGCCACCCGACAGCTGCCCGCAGCCCTGAGATCCGGGTGCTGCCGTTCGGCTCCCACGGCGCGTCCTTGCCCGGCAGCGGGCCCTCTGGGACCATCGCAGAACGACCCAGCCCGAGAAATGCCGCGGAAGAAGTCCTGTCCAGGGATCCGGTCCGGATTTTTGGCGGCGAGCGAGGGGGGAAATGAGAAGGGGAAGGCCTTCTCAGAAGGCGGCGGGACTTCTCACAAGCCCTCGCGCCTTCTGAGAAGTGTTTTCTCTGTCCTCGGGGCAAGCTCCGAAAACTTCCGAGGCTTCTGAGAAGGCCCGCCCCTTCTGACTTCCCCAAGGGCTCCCAACTTCGCGCTTCGCGCTGCGCGAAGCGCGAAGCGCGAATAACTTCGCGCTCTCGCGCCGCCCCCCAAGGGGGAGAAGAGGAGGACGAGGAGGAGGGGGAGGAGGAACGAGGACCGCGAAGCGCGAAGCGCGAATAACTTCGCGCCCTCGAGGGCGCCCTTGTGACTTCCCCCCCTCGCTCGCCGCCGAGATGTGTGGCGGTGCTGCGAGCTCTTGCTCGTGGCGTCGGACCTCAGGGCGGAGGTGGCCCTTCGCGCCGACCGGCCTCCGAGGGCGCGGCCTGCCGACCGCGGGGGCGCCGCGGGGGCGACGGCGGCGGCCTGGGCGCCGCGGCTCGGCCCCGCCGCGCCTCGCCCCCTCCGCGAGCCGCGCACCAGGTTAGGAGGCAACTACTGGGAGGTTTTCGTCGGGAAAAATAAGGAGGATTAAGCCCCATTTGAAAGCTGTTACGCCAGAATGGGCCTCGGACTAAGCGGGATTAAGCCGGATTAAGCGGGATTAAACCAGATCAAGCGGGATTAAGCCGGATTAAGCCGGATTTCGGACCAGGGCTACATCAGAATTTGACCCCCCAGGAGTTGCATCCGAGACCAGGGAGTCACCCCTGGCGAGGAGCGGCTCCCTGCGCAGCGCCGGCCCCGACGTCTGGCGGGCCGATCCTCGGTGGGCCCCAGCGATCTTCGCCCGCGTCGGCTTCCCGGGGGGGCCGCCCGCGGGCACGGGGGCCGTCGGAGCTGCACGCCCTGGGAGAACGGTTTCGGGCACTGGCACGGCACGGCACGTGGGTACGGCACGGCACGCCACGCTGGCGGCACACGGCTCGCATCCTCGATGTCAGAATCCCTTCTCTTACAGAAGGCGGTACTCCTTACGGCACTCGCACTGGCACTGGCGGGCACGGGACGAAGAACTGCCCTGGGGAAGTGGTCATGGGCATTGGGGCCCAAGAAGTGACGAAGCCATCAATCTGCCAGAGGTCTGGGGACAGCCGGGCGAGCCAGGGCTGGGCCGAGAAAGAGAGAAGGGAAAGGGGAAGGGCGTGAGGAAGCGGGAGCTGGGGGCTGTACCCACGGCCAGTTGTTCCCGAGAGCGTGTTTTTGCGAGCGTGGACCCACACCACAGCGAGACATTGCTATGCTATGTGGTGCAAGCTACGTGGCACAAGCTATGCGGTCCCATGTATGTGGTGCAGGCTATCCGGTGCAAGCTATGTGTGGGATGCAAGCCACGTACTGTGAGTCATGTGATGTAGGCTGTGCGGTGCAGTGCTCCGTGTGTAACATGTGTGGTGTCAGCTGCGCAGTGCAGTATGTTGCGCAATAGTTCCGGTGCCAGCTGTGTGGTGTGGCGTGAGCTAGGAGGTGCGAGCTACGTCGTCAAAGACACGCAGTGCTACCTGTGCGGCCGTCCGTCGCACGCGGCGCCCAGCAGGCGCCCACGGGCAGCGACGGGCGGGCACCAGGCGAAACCTGGGCACACCCACCCAGCGCACGAGGCGCTCACGAGGCGCCCACGAACGGGCACCGGGCGAAACCTCGGCACGCTCACTCAGCGCACCAAGGCGCCCACGAGGCGCCCACGAGGCGGCCACGAGGCGACACCTCGGCGCAAGCGCGCCCACGAGAACCCACGGGCGAGCACCAGGCAGAACCTCGGCACGCCCAGCCAGCGCCCACTTTGGGGGGGGGGGCACCAGCTGAAGCATCAGCACACACACACACACACACACACACACTCTTTGCGTCGGCGGCGAGGCGGGGGTCGTCTGCGCTAGCGGATAGGCCTAAACGGGGGTGCCGTCGAAGCGAATTGCGATGCATACACACACAATCACAATCACAACAATCACACACACACACACACACAACCACGAACACACAGCGCACGAGGCGCCCACGAGGCGCCTACGGGCGGGCACCGGCCGAAGAACTGGCACACCCCACCAAAATCCTTACGGAAACCACGCAGGATCCCCGAAATGCAAGCACTTGCTGGGGAAGGAAGCCTCCAGGACCCCTTTCCCACAGGACCTCTCTCCTCATGGCGAAACGAAGCCAGCGGGGCCGTGTGGACCGCATCGGGACGGCAGGTACACAAACGTAAAGCGGCCGAACCTTGGCCCAGTCTGGCACGCGGGCGACTCGCGATCGCAGTCTTCGGCCGATGGCAGAAATGCCGAGCGAACTGCGAACCAACACGGCTTCAGCGGAGGAGCCAGGGGCAGGAGGAATACGCAAAAGGCACCCTCACACCACCACTACGCCTGGCCAGGTCCGTCCTGGGCCGTGGCGTGGTGTAAACGCACCAGTGGCCGAGTCCAGGATGGTTTTCTGGAGGCCCAAAATTGCCTTGGCAGGGGCATGTAGCCCGGACCCGAGGAAAGGAAAGAATAAAGAGCCATTGACACGCAAACAGGGACGGTGAGAAATTTGACAGGGCGGACAAAAACACACGAGCAATTGGCAAGCGCCCTGATACGCAGAGACTCATGGTTCGCATGCGCATGCGCGAATTATGACTCCGTCCTTCCAGCCCGACAGCATGCGTGAACCTTCAGGCAACTGGCCGACCGCTCTTGGCACATGGCCCCATGGGGTGACATATGATCCAAAATGCATTATACCACATACATACGTTTGGATGACGAAAACGAGGGTGACGAAGCGGATGCTCACTTCAACTGGGAGAGCACAATGTGGAGGAAAAGGAGGAAGAATGAGAGGAGGAGGACAAGTAGGACTGGACTCTTGATTGACATGGTACTCGCTCCCACGCCCAGCATGGCCCTGCTCAGCTACAGCTCGGGCATCCTGGGGCATGCGACGGCCGAGGATGGGCGCATCGCATCGGCCAGGCCCTTCCCTGGCGGTGGCTTTCGAACATGCAAAACTGGAAGATACATCGGGCCAAAACGAATGCGGACCAGTTTGGGGGTCAAATCCAACCAGCCAGTGAACGTGCGAAGAAGAGGAGGAGGAAGAAGAGGAGGAAGAAGAGGCGCAGGAGACTGCGTTTTACTGCGTGTGGCTTCACTTGGGTAGCCGCCCTGCGCGAACTCTACAAGACAGGTGTCCCTCGCTGGCTCCCGAAGACAAGTCCCACCCGAAAGGGCGGGCAGTCCTCGGTGTCGGGTGCCTTCCATGGGGAGAGGACGGAGAACCGAGCGACTCAGATTTGCCGCTCGCCGCGCTCGCCATCGTCGGCGCGCATGCCTCTGCACATGCTGGCGCGCGTGCCGCTACAAGGCCTTGATTTCAACGAAGAGCGGGTTGGCGCCACCCGCGCCAGATATGACGGGCCCCTCACTCCTGACAGCAAGAAGCGATGCATAGTCGTTATGACGAAACCTCTCCTCCTCCTCCTCCTCCTCCTCCTCGTCGTTCTCCTCCTCCTCGTCCTCTTCCTCCTCTTTATCCTCTTCCTCTTCCTCCTCTTCCTTCCCCTCTCATTATGACTATTAGTCGCTTTGATAGTACTCGTGGTACTAGAAGTAGTACGATTCGTAATGTTAGTCTTCATTTTGGTATTATGACTATGACTATGATTCATGTTGGTTCGCGATCGTATGTTCATGTTTACACGTTGTGCTACCATTGGTACTAGTATTATTAAGAGTGGTAGCGATGAGATGAGGATACTAGCACAATTGTTGCAGTGGTAGTGACATTTGAATTGGCAGTATGCGTATAAGTATGATTGGCATTAACAAACGTATGTTTCGTATGATTCTTAATAGTGGTGGTATTGGGATTAATACTGCTAGTATGATGCATATCCTCAGTAATATGAACAGTAATACGAATCAGGTTATGAGTTGTATGATTAGTCATGAGAAATCGAGCATTACTTTCTTATTGGCACGAGTGATTGAAATAGTGCTAGTAAAAAATAATACGATGATTATTAGCACTAGCATTATGACTATTCTGAATAAGAACACATGCGTATAATTCATACCATGTGAAATAATTTCGTGGAAATGATTATCAAAAACATTATTAACATCGCTGTTGCAAGAGGCATGCTTGCCAAGGATCATACATCACGGAAACCGGACAAAGGGATATGTGGCAATTTCGGGGAAGCGCGCGAGTGCCACGACACGCTGGCGAGCGACCATAACGGGGGAACGGCGAATAGAAGCATGGCTGCGCGGACGCAGCGCCAGGTTCGATCTGGAGGCGATCTTAACTTGACGAGAGGCCCGGGAGGTTTCAACGGCGCGTTTCATAATACAGCCCCCCTGCATGGAGCGAAACGCTTGGTCCCTAGAGCGAGGGGCGCGATGCCAAAGACTAAGTCGAAAAACTAAAAAAGACAGCTTCCTGGTTGCAGCTCTAATAGCAGACTGATATGAGGCGTCTAGATACTTGAAATTCGCGTGCCACATGATGTCCTGCCGACCGGCGTGCATTTTAGCTTTGTGGCTCGCCTACAACTCGACTTAAGAAGAGAAAAACAAACATTATCTCTCACAGAAAAATGCTGAGCGCGCCCCAAGACAGCTTCAAGACGGCTTCGAGTGGCCAAAGAGCTCCCTGGAGGCACCGAAGAGGCCAACACCTTTGAAAATTCCATGTTTGGCTTTCTCTCTTTTGCGCTTTCGATGGCTTCACGATGGCTCAAAGATGGCCCAAGATGGGTTGAAGAGAGGCTCCAGAGAGTCCCAAGATGGCACGAATGGTTTTTCAGTTTCAGCTCTGGTAGCAGACCGACCTCAAACGTCTCGATACTGTAGACGAATGTCCCTGATCATTTTCTGTTGAACCGTGTGCTTCCCAGCTCCGTGGCTTGCCTACAACTCGAATTAGGTAAGGAAAACCAACATCGCCTCTCAAAAAAAAAATGAAGATTATCAAAAGCTCGTTGGTTGCAAACCTGATAGCAGACCGGTCTAGGTCCGTCTAGATACTTCAGACTAGCGCGGCTGATCAGTCCTGTCGATGAGCATGCATATCAGCTTCATAGCTCCCCTAACATTCGGACAAAGTAAGGAACACACCTTAATATCTCGAAATTTGTAAAGTGGGAATAGAATGTTCAACAACCAGCATTGCCTTTCAAAAAGATTAAAGGGCACCGGTAGTTGTTTGGTCGCAGCTCTGCAAGCAGACCCATCTGTTCGTCAGGAGCTCAAGTAAGTAGATTTCCCTCAGAGCGAAGCGGCGAAGCTTAAGAATAATGTACAATCGCTGACAGGCTAGCTTGCTCGAAACATCTCGACGAAAGTTCTGCTGATTTTGAAAAGGTTCAAAATCATGTTTTCGAAAATGGACAATTCGTTTGAACTCCAATAGTTGTTCCCTCATATTCGATCTTAAATCCGCTCGCCATTTTGATCTCAGATCGATCGGGTGGACACCGAAAGCCGGCGGTAAACCGTCAACCTTGGTTACCGCCGGGGACTCGGAGAGCTTCCTTGCCATATATATATATATACACACACACATCTACATACATACATATATATATATACATATGTACCTATATATACATACATACATACATACATACATACATACATACATACATACATACATACATACATATATGAATGGCACGCGGCAATCGCATTCAGCGCGCGCGAGGGCATTTCGGCCGCAGCTCTGCCACCGATCTGGGACGTCTCGATATTCCAGACTAGCGCTCGTGATCTTTTTTCATTCGAACGGCAGCAGACCGATCTCAGGCGTTTAGATGCTTTACACTAACGCCCAGCAGGATTTGACGTCAATTAATGTATATCTGAGCGGCGTAGCTCGCCACTTCGAATGAAGTAGAGAAAACAAACATCATCTCACAAAACATTGCAGAGTCCGTAGCGTTTCAGTTACAGCTCCGGTAGCAGGACGATATCAGACGTTTCGATACTGTGGGCGAATGTTCCTGGTCTTTTCTGTTGGATGGCCTGCTGCCGAGCTCCGTAGCTTGTCGACAGCTCGAATGAGAAAACCAACATCATCTCTCAAAAAATGAAAGAGTGCAAATAGTTGTTTGGATGCAGCTCTGGAAACAGGGCTATCTAAGGCATCTAGATAGTTTAGCTAGCGTTTTCAGCATATTCTGCCGATCGGTGTGCATCTCAGCTCCGTAGCTGGGCTAGAGCTCGATTAAGTAGAGAAAGCAGACATTATATATCGAAACAAAATTCAGTGCAATAGCTTTTTCAGTCGCAGCTCTGATAGCAGGCCAATCTGGGAAGTCTTCATACCGTAGGCGAATGTTCCTGACCATTTTCTGTTCGCAGACCGATCTCAGGCACCTAGATACTTTAAACTAGCGTTTATGAGGACTTCCTTGCAATTCTCTTGCCCAAGAACTCTCTACCGTATCTACACGTCGAATTAAGTCAAAAAAACGACAGCACCTGCCAAGATCACACTCAACACCCGATCCTGCCGAAGTGTTGTTTTAGAAAAAATGAAAGCCATCCAATCGACGGAATATCAAGATGGCGAGCGGGAAAAGATCAAATATGAGGAAAATTACACTTCTAACGAGTTGCTGAATTTCGAGAACGTCATTGTCCACCAACCAGATGTCGTCAGAACTTCCGAAATACTTCGAGCGAACTAGACCAGCGTTTTCGAATTACTCTTAAGTTTCGCCGCTTCGCTCCTAAAGAACCTCTACCAATCACTGGAAGCCAGCGGTAGACCGTCAACCCTGGCTACCGCCAGGAACTCGTAGAGCTTCCTTGCCATCTGTATATATATATATATATATATGGCATGCGATCGCGGCAATCTCGCATTCAGCGCGTTTGGGGGCGTGCGGTGTCCTAGAAATGTGCTTGACAGCTCTTTAGCTTGTCCACAGCTCGAGTTCAGTTGACAAACCCCCACGCAAGAAAGTACACGACATAAGCTGAACAACTGTTTACAGAACGCGTGTAAATATATGAAGCTCTCGTCACGGGTAAAGAAAGCATGCCAGGTTGGTAGCTGTTTGCACAGCACACATAGTTTTTCGGTCGCAGCTCTGGTAGCAGACCGATCTCAGCCGTCTGGGTACTCCAAACTAGCGCGATCATTTCCATGCGGAAAGTGTGTTTCCCAGTTCCGTGTCTTGCCTACAACTCAAACTAGGTAGAGAAAGTTCATCGCCTATCCAAAAATTGAAGAGCGGGTTTTTTTGTCGTTCTCCAGTTGCAGCTCTGGTAGCAGACCGATCTCACCCGTCTGAATGCTTGAGACTAGCGTTTCTCGGCATGTCCTGCCGATTAACGTGAATTTTTGCGCCGTAGCTCGCCTCAGCTCGAATCAAGTAGAGAACAAATCGCCTTTTTCAGTTGCAGCTCTGGTAGCAGACCAATCTCAGTCGTCTGGATACTGCAGGGAAATGTGTCTGATCATTCCCCGTTGAACGGTGTGCTTCCCCGTAGCCTGCCTACAACTCGAATCAAGTACAGAAAACGAACAGCGCCTCTCATGAAAATGAAAGAATGGAAAATAGATATTTGATCGCAACGCTGGTAGCAGACCGATATCAGAAATCTGGACACTTTAGACTGGCGTTCCTCAGCATTTCCTGTCGGTCGTTATGCATCTCAGCTCCAGAATCCGCTTACAATTCGAATTGAGTTGAGAAAACAGAGATCATCCCGAAAACTATTTACAATGCGAATAGTTTTTCGGTCGCAGCTCCTGATAGCGTTCTGTCGATCGACGTGCCGAACAGCTCGGTGGATCTGCAGATTGAATTAAGTTCAGAAAACGAAAGCATCTGTCAACATGACACTCAACACCGGATCCCGTCTTAGTGTTTTTGATTTTTAATAGTAATATCTACTCGATCGACTTGAGATCAAGATAGCGAGCGGGAATGAGATCGAATCTGGGGGGGAATACTAGAACTCATAAGAAAAATACCAAAAAACTTCGATCGACATTTTTCGAGCCAACTAGCCCGCCAGCGCCTTCGAACCGGACGCCGGCGGTAGGCCGTCACCCTGGTTACCGCCAGGGACCTCGTAGAACCCCACCCTCCCCCCGCCCCCCAACGCCATCGACGCGGCCGAGCTCAAGCTCGAGCTTCTGAGATCATTTTCTTTCAAATTTGAGAATTTCATATTTTGAATGTGAACATGAAGTCGGCTCCTGGAAGTCAACACAGTACAACTACTCGGATGTGCTCTCGGCATGAAGCTCTTATGCTGTTTTAGGGAACGAAACTATGAATTCTCAAAGTGACTGGCTGGATATATTTCAAATTTTAAGAAAACCGACCCAAGTTGTCATCTTGTCCGCCCAGGGCTGGCAAGTCAACTAAGAGCCGGCGGTAAACCGTCAACCAGGTTACCGCCGCTCGTAGAGCTCCCAACACGCGAATTAGTGCTCAGACTACGAGGACAAAGCTTCCTTGCACATCAGCCTAAAAACTCGCAGAATTTATTTTTGGGGGGTTCATACGAAGTCGGTTCCCCTACGTCTTTTGATAGCAATATTGCAGCTACGGACTGATGGTTCAACAGGCAGTCGCGGCATAACCCACTACACGTAGGAAAAAAAAAGTTCTTGAAACGATCCTTCAAATCTCAGAATCCCCCCAAAACCGACCTAAAAATCCGACATTTTTGGGACGGTCAACTGTGAGCCAGCGGTAAACAACCAGGTTACCGCCAGGACCCTCGTAGAGCTCTTTACACGCGTAGCGCTGCTCGGAGCACAAGGAGAAAGCTTTCTTCAGCATCAGCTTGAAAACTCCAAAAAACATGCTTTTCTGCTTTAATCTGAAATCGGTTCCCTCAAATGTTTGGATAGTAATACTGCAGCTACGGACCTGAGAATGTCAATGGCAGACGCGGCATAACCTACTACAGGTGCGGAAAATACTGGTTGTTAAAACGAATTCAAATCTGTCACAATGCTTGCCCAACCGACCAAACTTCACACATTTGCCCGCCCTCGCCGGGTCGGTCAACTGGGAACCGGCGGTAAACCGTCAACCAGGTTACCGCTGGAACCCTCGCGGAGCTCGACGAAGCCACAATACCTCGTAGAGCTCTTCGGCAACGACGAAGTAGAAGAATTCCGTGCGGAATATAGCTAATTAGCCGACCCGGTCCGGGCAGACAATGCGGCAACCTGGGGTCGGTCGTTGGGGGATTAAAAGAGATTTGACCGCTTGTTTTAAGAACCAGTATTTTCCTAACGTGTAATGGATTATGCTGCGTCTGCCTGTCATATAATCAGGTATGTAGATGCAGTGTTACTATCAAAAGACGTAGGAATCGAATTCATGTCCAACCCAACAAAATATATTCTGCGAGTTCCCAAGCTGATATTCAAGAAAGTTCTCTCCTCGTAATATCAACACTAATTCGCGCGTTAAGAGCTCCAGAGGGGTCCCGGCGGTAACCTGGCTGACGGCTTATACTTCAAAAATCGTCGGGATCGATGAGCTAGGGGAATTCCGGCGCGGCGTGGAGCAAATCAACCGATCCGGCCAGGGCGGACAATGTGACCACCTGGAACCCCTATAATCCTAACGTGTAGTGGGTTGTGCCGCGTCTGGCTATCAAATTCTCAGGTCTGCGACTGCAATACTGATATCAATATGTATATATATAGAGAGATATTTTAATATATGTATATGTATATATAAATACATACATATCTATATACATATATATAAATAAATATGTTTTATATATTTTTATCACACAAAGCAACAACAGCAAGAACAAAAAAAACAAAAAAAAAAAAAAAAAAAAAAAAAAAAAAAACTCGTACACAACAAAAAACATTGTGCAAACTTACAAGCAGACTGGACACTGGCGGTAAGCCGTCAACCTGGTTACCACCGGGGGCCTCGTAGAGCCCCTCCGCCCCCTTTCGACGACATTGACGCGGCCGATCTGAAACTCGAACTTCTGATATCATTTCATTTGAAATTTCAAAATATCATATTTAGAGTGTCGACATGAAGCCGGTTCCTGGAACTGAGCAGATCGTAGAACTTCTCCTAGAGAACTGATCCGCTCTCGCTCATATGCTGATGTGGGAAAATGTACATATCAATTCTCAAAATAAGCAGTTCCATATCTTTCAAATATTAAGAAAATCGACGTGAAGTTGTCACATTGTCCGCCCAAGCCGGGTCGGTCAACTGGAAGCTGGCAGTACACCGTCAACCTTGGTTACCGCCGGGAACTCGCAGAGCTTCCTTGCCATAAATAAGAATGACATGCGAGCGCGGCAATATCGCACTCAGCGCGCGCGAAGGCGTGCGGTTTATAGAAATGTGTTTCACAGAGCTCCTTGCTTGTCCACAGCTCGGGTTCAGTTGAGACAAACACCCACGCAAGAAAGTACACGACACTAGCTGAACATATGTTGCAGGATATATGTAAATCTTAAGAAGCTCTCGTCACGCGTAGAGCATGCGAGCTCTGTTGCTGTTTGCAGCACGAACAGTTTGTCGTCGCAGCTCTGGTCGCAGACCGATCTCTGACGCCTCGACACTGCAGACTAGCATTCGTGATCACTTCCGTTCGAACAGTCTGCTTCCCGCTCCGTAGCTGCCCACAGATCGGACTAAGTAGGGAAAACCAACACCGTCAATCTAAAATTTGAGCAACGAAAACAATTTTTAGTCGCAGCTCTGGTAGCAGACCGGTCTTGGCCGTCTAAATTAGACTAGCGCTCCTCAGCAGTTCTGTCGACTGATGTATCTGAGCTCCGTATCTAGCCTACAACTCGAATTAAGTACAGAAAACAAACATCATCTCTCACGGAAAATTGAGTGCCAATAGCTTTGAAGAAGGAGCTCTGGTAGCAGACGAATTTCAGACGTCTCGATACAGTACGCGACTGCGTCTGATGATGTTCCATCGGGCGGTGCGCTTTCCAGCCCCACGGCTTGCCTACAACTCGAATTGAGCAAAGAAAACCAGCACTCTCTCATAAAAATGAAGCGGTGCAAATAATTATTTGATCGCAGCTGGTAGCAGACCGATCTCCGGCGTCTAGATACTTGAGACGGGTGTTTTTGTTTTTCAGCATCTGCTGTCGATTGCCGTGCATATCGCTCCGTAGCTGGCCGACAGATCGGATTGGATTGAGGAAGCGCACACCATCTCCCGAATCATGTTTACAGTGCGAATAGCTTTTCAGTCGCAGCTTTGGTTGCGATACTGTAGGCGAGTGCGCCTTATAATTGATGGCTTGGAAGTGTGCTTACAAGCTGCGTAGCCAGCCTACAGCTCGAATACAGCAGAGAAAACGAACATTACCTCTTAAAAAATAGTAGAATAAGAATCGTCGTTTTGGGTCAAGCTCTGGTAACAGACCGACCTCAGGCATCTAGATGTTTTAGCCTCGCGTTCCTGATGATTTGCTGTCGATCGCTGCGCCGAACAGCTCTGTAGTTCATCTGCAGCTCGAGCTAAGTTAAGAAAACCGCCAGCACCTGCCAAGATGACACTAAACAGCCGGTCCCGCCCAAGTGCTTTTTGATAGTTATATCCGCCCGATCGACCTGAGATCAAAATGGCGAGCGGGAACAAAACCGAATATGGAAAACAAATATAGAAGTCTAACGAAATGTTGAATCTCGGGAAACTGATTGAAGGCGCCAAACCGTCAACCTTGGATACCGCCGGGAACTCGTAGAGCTTCCTTACTATATCTACGAATGGCATGCGAGAGCGGCAATCTCGCATTCAGCGCGCGTGAGCGTGTGCGGTTTCAGAAAAATGTGCTTTACAGCTCCTCGCTTGTCCACAGCTCGAGTTAACTTGGGACAAACATCAACGCAAGAGAGAACACGACATAAGCTGAACAAGAGAACTGGGAGCCGGCGGTAAACCGTCAACCAGGTTACCGCCGGGACACTCGTAGAGCTCTTAACACGCAAATTCGTGCTCAGATTACGAGGAGAGGGCTTCCTTGAATATCAAATTGAAAACTGGAAGCCAACGGTAAGCCGTCAACCTTGGTTCCGCCGGGAACTCATAGTGCTCCCTTGCTATATACGAATGGCACGCGAGCGCGGCAATATCGCACGCAGCGCACGCGAGGGCGTGCTGTTTATAGATATGTGTTTCACAGCTCCTTGCTTGTCCACAGCTCGAATTCAGTTGAAACAGCCGCCCACGCAAGGAAATACAGGACACAAACTGAACAGATGTTTCAGGATATATGTAAAGTTTAAAAGGTTCTCGTCACGTGTACAGCATGCGGGTTTGAAAGCTGTTTGCAGCACGGATAGTTTGTCGCTGCAGCTCTGGTAGCAGACCGATAGCACACGTCCGATACTGCAAACTAGCGCTCGTGATCATTGCAATTCGAACAGTCCGCTTCCCAGCGCCGCAGTTTGCCTACATATCGAATTAAGTAGAGAAAAACCAACACCGCCTGTCTAAAATTTGAAGGGTGCAATTCGCTTTTTAGTCGCAGCTCTGGTAACATACCGATCTCGGCCGTCTAAATTAGACTAGCGCTCCTCAGCATGTCGATTGGTACATATCTAAACTCCGCAACTAGCCGACAGCTCAATCAAGTACAGAAAACAAACGTCACCTCTCACGAAAAATTGACAGAGGGAGTGTAGCTTTTCAGTTGTAGCTCTGGAAGTCCCATCTCAGACGTCTCGATACTGTACGCGACTGTCTGGTGATTTCCTGTCAGACGGTGTGCTTTCCAGCCTCCTAACTTGCCTACAGCTCGAATCAAGCACAAAAAAACTAACACCGCTTGTCAAAACAAAACGAAAATGTGCTGATAATTAGTTGGTCGCAGCTCTGGTAGCAGACCAATCTCAGGCATGTGAAGTGTTCCTCGGCATTCCTGTCGATCGGTGTGCATGTCAGCTCCGCAGTTGGCCTGCAAATCGATTTGAATCGAGGAAAAGCACATCATGTCTCAAAGAGAATGTATAGTGCAAATAGTTGTTCAGTCGCAGTTCCTGTTACAGGCCAATTCCAAACGTCTCGATACTATAGCAATAGCCACCCCACCGAGTTAAGATCAAGATGGCGAGCCGGAAATAAGTCGAAGATTGGGGGGAAATATTAGAACTCTAACGAATTCTTGAATTTCGAGAAACTGATTTTTAACCTACCAAAATTATGCAAAACTTCCGTCGAGATTGTTCGAGCCAACTAGCCCGACAGCGCGCCCGAATGACTCTCAAGCTTCGCGGCTTCGCTCTTAGGGAAGCTCTACGAGTCACTCGCAGAATGTATTTTTTTGAAGTTTTATACGAAGTCGGTTCCGCTGCGTCTTCGGATAGTAAGATAGCGGCTACGGATCTGAGAGTTTAACAGGCAGACGCGGCACAACCCACTACACGTGAGAGAAATATTGGTTCTTACAACGAACGGCCAAATCTCATAAAGTCCCACAAACCGACCCCAAAATACCACATTGTCCGCCCGGGCCGGGCCGGTCAACGGGGAGCCGGCGGTAAACCGTCAACCAGGTTACCGCCGGGACCCTCGTAGAGCTCTTGACACGCGAACGGGCGCTCAGAATACTAGGAGAAAGTTTCCTCGATATCAGCTTAAAGTCGAATACTGTATTTGTCAATTTTATACGAAGTCAGCTTCTCCACGTCTCTTGATGATAGTATTGCAGCTACGAGCCTAAGAATTTAACAGGCAGACGCCGTATAATCCACTACACGTGGAAAATATTGGTTTTCAAATCGAACGGTCAAATCTCTCACTATGTTCGGCCAACCGACCCAAATTGGGAGCCTAAACCGTCAACCAGGTTACCGCCAGGACCCTCGTAGAGCTCTTTGCACGTGTAGCGCTGCTCGGAACGCAAGGAGAAAGTTCTCTTCAGCACCAGCTTGAAAACTTGAGAAAATATACGCATTTCGATTTAAATCCGAAGTCGGCTCCTCCACGCCTTCTGAAAATAATACTGGAGCCGGCGGTAAACCGTCAACCTTGGTTACCGCCGGGAACTCGTAGAGCTTCCTTGCCACATATGTACATATATAAATACATATATATAATGGCATGCGAGCGCGGCATTCTTGCATTCAGCGCGCGAGGGTGCGCGATTTCACGGAAATGTGCTTGACAGCTTCTTGCTTGTCCACAGCTCGAGTTCAGTTGAAACAAACACCCACACAAGAAACTACACGACATAAGCTGAACAGATGTATCAGAAGATATGTGAATACTAAAAAGCTCTCGTCACGCGTAGATCACGCGAGCTTGGTAGCTGATTGAACGGCACAAATAATTAGTTCGTCGGTCGCAAAGACCGATTTCAGACGTCTCGATACTGCAGACTTGCGCTCGTGATCAAATCCACTCGAACAATTTGCTTCCCAGCTCCGTAGCTTGCCTACAGCTCGAAGTAAGTAGAGAAAATCAACACTATATATTTGAAACTTGAAGAACGCAAATAGCTTTAAGCCGCTTAAGAGTAGCGCTTCTCAGCATTCCCTGTCGATCGGTGTATATATGAGCTCCGCTGCTAGCATACAACTCGGATTGGGAACACAAAAACAAACATATTCTCTCACAAAAAAATGCAGAGTGCAAGTAGCTGTTCAGTTGTAGCTCTAGTAGCAGACCAGTCTCAGACATCTCGATACTGTAGGCAACTGCATCTAACGATCTACTGTTGGACAGTGTGCTGTTTGGCTCCCTAGCTTGCCTACGACTCGAATTAAATAGAGAAAACCAACACCGCTTCTCATAAGAATGAAACAAGTGATAATAATTATCTGGTCGCTGCGCTGAGCAGGCCGATCCCAGGCGTCTCGATACTTTAGACGGGTGTTTCGCAGCACTTCCTGTCGATCGGTGCGCACATCAGCTCTGCAGCTGGCCTACAAATCGAATTGAATTGGGGAAACGCACGTCATCTCTCGAAACATAATTACAATGCGAATGGTTTGTCGGTCAGAGCTCTGGTTACAGGCCGATTTCAGACGTCTCGAAACTGTAGGCGAATGAACCTGATGATTTCTCATTTGGAATTGTGCGTCCCAGCTCCGCAGCCAGCCCGCAGATCTAATAAATCAGAGAAAACGAACATCATGTCTTAAAACATTGGCGGGGTACGAACAGTTTTTTGGTCCCAACTTTGGCATCAGACAAACATCAAGCATCTAGATGTTTTTGGACTCGCGCTCCTGGTGATTTCCTGTCGGTTGCTGTGCCGAACATCTCTGTAGCTCATCTACATATCGTGCTACTTAAGAAAACCGATAGCACCTGCCAAGATAACACTCAACAGCCAATTCCGCCTGGGTATTTTCTAATAGTAATAAAAATAATATCCACCCGATCGACCTGAAATCAAGATGGCGAGCGGGGCTGAGATCGAAAATGGAGGAAACATTAAAGTTATTACGAATTTCTGAATTTTGGAAAAAATGTTCAACCGACCGAAATTATGCAAAATTTCCGTCGAGATTTTTCGAGCCAGCTAGCCCGCCAGCGCGCCCGAATTACTCTTAAGCTTCGCCGCTTTGCTCTCAGGGAAGCTCTACGAGTTACTACAGCTACGGACCTGAGAATGTTATAGGCAGACGCAAAATAACCCACGTGAGAAAAATATTGGGTCTCAGAACGAATGGTCGTATCTCGGGGATGGACAAACCTCACTTTAGTAAAACGTGGTTTAGTGAAAACGACCTGAAGCCCAAACCTGGCGGGCGCAAGCCTGGAAAATAACGGCCGCGGCGCCCCCTCGAGAACCGAAAGCGGAGAATTCACTAATCGGCGTGTCACTGTTGGGGTTTCTGTCCGCCCCCGAAAATCTCTCACATCTTCAAAAAACCGACCCCAGGTTGCCACATTGTCCGCCCGGGCCGGGTGGGCCAGCTAGCTCCATCCCGCGCCGGAATTCCTCTGGCCATCGCTCGGACGTCCATTCCCTGTGTTTTTGTTTTCGGTTTCGTGCGTGGTTGTTCACAAAATGACCAAGGATGCTCCTCAATGGTCCTCGCCGAAGGAAAAATGCACACGTCCGAGCGATGCCGAGGCCTCTGGCTCATCGATGCCGAAGAGCTCCACGAGGTACTTGACACACTGTCCGCCCTGGCCGGGTCGGCCGACCAGCTCCACCCCGCGCCGGAATTCGGCTACACGTAAGAGTGACCGTGGGTAAGAGTGACCTTTGGTGCGTGGCTTTTTGGGGGGCCAGGGGGGGGCCAACAAAAGCGCGCAATACTCAGAGCGTGAATTACCTCCCCCGCTTTCGCTTCCAGGCAAAACCAAGCCATACCACGCGCCTCCTCGTCAAGCGGCCTGACCTGTACAGGCCGCAATTTGGCACCGTTTGGTATCTCTTGGAAGCGAGGGTGGTCAAAAGCGAGGGAGGTTTGTTTTCCCCCGAAATACGCTACTATCGCTCCGCACTCGGCGATCGGGGGGGCCCAGTGGGCGCGCACCAAAGGTCGCTCCGGCGAGAGGTCGCTCTTGCGTGTAGTCGAGAAGTTCCTCTAACACATCGATGCCGAAGAGCTCTACCACGAGCTACTGGGAGCCGGCGGCAAGCCGTCTACCAGCTTGCCGCCGGGACCTTCGTAGAGCTCTTTCCACGCATAGCCCTGCTCGGAACACACGAAGAGAGCTTTTCCCAGCATGAGCTTGAAAACCCGGAAAATATGTTTCTGATGTTTATATATGGGCGGTTCCCCTACGTCTTTGCTAGTAATACTGCAGCTACGGACCTGAGAATGTTATTGGCAGACGCGACATAACCCACTACACGTGAGAAAAATACTCGTTCTCAAAACGAACGGCCAAATCTCTCACAATCTTCAAAAAACCGACCCCAGGTCATCACATTGTCCGCGCAATAGTTTGTCGGTCGCAGCTCTGGTAGCAGACCGATCTCCGACGTCTCGATACTGCAGACCAGTGCTCGCGATCAATTCCATTCGACCAGTCTGCTTCCCAGCCCCGCAGCTCGCCTACAGCTCGAAAGAAGTAGAGAAAACCAACACTGCCTATCTAAAATCTGAAAAGCACAAATCGTTTTTCTGTTGCAGCTCTGGTAGCAGAACCATGCCAGCCGTCTTAATGTTTTTTTTGACTAGCGCTTCTCAGCACTTCCAGTCGGTTGGTGTATATTTGAGCTCCGTAGCAAGCCTAGAGCTCGAATGAAATACAGAAAACAATCCTCACCTGTGACACAAATTTGCAGGGTGCAAACAGTTGTTGAGTTGTACCTCTGATAGCAGACCAATTCCAGACGTCTCGAGTAGGCGAATATCTCAGATCATTCTTATTGAACGGTATGCTTCCGGGCTCCCTAGCCCTACTACACGAATAAAGTACCTCGTAGAGCTCTTCGGCAACGATGAGCTAAAGGTTTTCCGGCGCGGGGTGGAGCTAGTACCTCGTAGAGCTCTTCGGCATCGATGAGCTAGAGGAAGTCCGGCACGGGTCGGAGCTAGTACCTTTTCTCGACAAAATATCAGCTTAGCCAGAGTTGACCCCAAGCAACAATTTCTTGCAAACTATGCGGCGCAAATTTAGATAGTACAACTGCCATCCAGGTGGTGCAACGCACGTGGTGCAACCATTGTGGCGCAAAGTAATGCAAAGCAATGCAACGCAGCGCGAAGCAATGCAGATGCAAAGCAATGCAACGCAACGCAATGCAAAAATGCAGAGCGATGCATTGCAGTGAGATGCACTGCGAAGCAACGCAACGCAACGCAAAGCAGTGCAAACCAATGAGCAGCAACCCGGCGACGGGCCGCGACGAACCGGCCAGACCGCCAGTGGGGCCCAGCGGCGACGGCGAGAAGGGGCGGCGACGAGCTGGCGGGACCGCCACCGGGGCCCAGCAGCGACGAGCGGCGCCGAGCGGCGACGGGCGGCGACGAGGCGGCGTCAGGGCGGCGACGCGACGGCGACGGCGACCAGGGAACCGCCAGACCGCCAGCCATTGCCAGCCTCGAACGTATCCCTCTCCCTAAGATTCACACGCCAAAAAGGCGATGACAGTCTCAGGGATTCGCCCTCAATGATGGGGAGATGCCCAACATAAGGATAGGGATATG
>CAUYUJ010015590.1:303831-323022 GCA_963575745.1 Prorocentrum cordatum | reverse complement strand
CCCACACCCACACACACACACACACACGCACACGCACACGCACACGCACACGCACACGCACACGCACACGCACACACACACACACGCACACGCACACGCACACACATTTACACACACATTTACACACACACACATTTACACACACACGCACACATTCACACACATTCACACACACACGCACACGCACACGCACACGCACACGCACACGCACACGCACACGCACACGCACACACACACATACACATACACATTCACATACACATACACATACACATACACATACACATACACACATGCACACACACACACGCGCACGCAAGCAATCGCACACGCACGCACGCACATGCAATCACGCACATACGCGGTCACGCGCGCACAATCATTCAGAGACACACGCGACCACGCATACACACACACACACACACACTCTCTTTCTCTCAAACACACATATTCACACGTACACGCAACCACACTCGCACGGACGCACACACGTGCACAAGCACGAGCACAAAAACGGATAAACCGACACACGTGTGGCACACAGACACAGCAACACACACGCACAAAAAAAGCAGACACGCATACACGCAAACATAGACACGCAAGCGCACACATATACACAAGCACGCAAGCACACGCACTAACAACACACACAATCACACACCACACGCAATCACACATAAGCGGACGCAGAAACACACCAACACGCATGCACTTACGGCCACAGAGACGCACGAGCTCACAAACGCATGCGCGCAAACAGACACATACAAGCACACACAGACAACCAGGCACACATGCAGACCGACATGCACACATACACGCACGCGGGGCTGGCTCACGTGTGGAACGTGCGGAGGGCCACGCTAGCCTGGCAACGCGAGTGCAGCGTGCGGGAGCACCATCGGCCAGGCGGGTATACAGCTCTTGCCTTGACTAGCCTTAGGTCGGGCATGTCCCCCTACAGGCGGGCTTTGGAGGACACATGAAAATAGCCAAAACATATTCAAACATAGCAAGATAATAATCAAACATCGTCCCCAGACTATCTTTTTACCTACTCTCTGATTCTTCCCCCTGTAGAGGGACAGGCCCGACTTAAGACTGGTCCCATAAAGTGCATCCAGCTCCATGAAAATAAGCGCATTTTTTCTCGTCGCGGCCTCTGCCATTGGCACTGCCACCTGTGAGTAGCGGAATCTGCGTGG
Organism: Prorocentrum cordatum; assembly: GCA_963575745.1. Classification (NCBI taxonomy): domain Eukaryota; class Dinophyceae; order Prorocentrales; family Prorocentraceae; genus Prorocentrum; species Prorocentrum cordatum. Next base: position 321,814 of record CAUYUJ010015590.1, on the reverse strand, counting down.
ATGCCGAGCGGGCCAGGGCCTCTGCTGCGGTCACAGCACGAGAAGGGCCTGCAGCCCTGCCCGTTGCTCCTGCTCGGCCTCGCTGCCATTGGAAACGCCTCCTCCTCCTCCTCCGCCTCCTCCTCCTGGTGCTCCTTCCTCCTCCACCTGCTGCTCCTCCTCAGGAACCTCCTCCTGGAAATCCATAAGGCCTCAAATTCTCATCTTGAACAGCGTCACCGCCGTTCCTTTCAATCGACCCCTTCCTTTCCCCTCCTCCTTCTACTGACTCCTCCCTCCCCCTCCCCCTCCACATTCCTCTCACACTCCTCCTCCTCCTCCGCCTTCCTCGTTTTCCTCTTTCTCCTTCTCCTCCTCTTCATCCACCCTCGCTCCTCCCACCTCCCACGTCCCTCCTCCCTCCTCCATCCATTTGCCTCGAAAGCTGTCGTACCCCTTGACGTGTCTGCAGGGCCGGCGGGACGTTTCGCTTGCGACTTCCTCACCACTTGTGGCCCTGAAGCTTGTAAGTTGCAGCAGTTTCGCGGCTAGACGGCGGGCCACTTCCAAAATGTGCCTCTCGTGTGAGAGACGCGCACATTCGTTTCAACAATTTGCAGCACGTTCGCGGATGGAAGGCGGGCCGCTTTCAACATGTGGCTCTCCCCCTAGCGCCGCGAACATCAATTTTACAAGTTCGCAACATGTTCGCGGATGGAGGGCGGCTCTTTTTCCCAGAAAGGGCTTAAGCCCGAGGTTCTCTTTTAGATGGTTTACCCCCGGGTTTGACTTGAGGTGGGCCGGCGAATTTCTTTTGCCATAAATATCGAAGTCGAGGTGGGCTGGCGAATTAAACTTTGAGGATGTCTCGAGCGAAGCGCTTGCTTTTTCAGATTGTGTTGCGGATGTCTCGAGCGAAACGCTTGTTTTGTGTTATAGATGGTCTTCTCCTGGGGACGAGAATTCAGAGGATCTCTCAAGTGAAATTCTTGTTTTCACGTGCCCAGGTCTTGAGGATGCCTCGGGCGAGACGCTTCGAGGATGTGTCGAGCGAAATGCTTGCTTTACAGAACTCGAGCGGCCTGGGCGCCCCAGGATGCCCAGGTGGTTCTGGGAGTCCGAACGCAGCGTAATTTACTCAGGAAAGTGGCCCTGGGAGCGCGGACGCAGCGTAATCGACGAGGGAACACAGCCCTGGGAGCGCGGACGCAGCGTAGTTTACGAAGGACCGTGGTCCTGGCAGCACGGTCCCTGGCGCGTCCCGTGGCGAGTCCCCCTGGCACGTCGCGCGGCGCGTCCCGTGGCACGTCCCGTGGCACGTCCATTGGCACGTTCCGTAGCGCGTCCCTTTGGCACGTCCTGCGGTGCGTCCCCATGGCACGTCCCCTGGCACGTCGCCTGGCGCGTCCCTTGGGACGTTGCGCGGCGCGTCCCCCTGGCATGTCCTTTTGTCAAGTAGCTCTGGGGCTGCTAATATGTGCTCAGGCAGCTCGAGCTTAAGATCAAGATCAGTTCGGTCAGGACTCGGATGCAAAGGAGGACTCGATCTACAACGCTATAGAGCACAATCGCGGCACGTCACATCGCAATTCAGCACGGCGCAGCACAGCACAGCCCTCTGCACGGTACACCAAGATCGATACACATCATTGCAACTTGGCGCGTTCACTTGCACGTTTCGTGGCGCGTCACGTGGCGAGTCCCCCTGGCACGTCGCGCAGCGCGTCCCCTGGCACATCCCGTGGCACGTCCAGTGGCACGTTCCGTAGCGCGTCTCTTTGGCACGTCCTGCGGTGCGTCCCCATGGCACGTCCCCTGTTAGCTTAAGATCAAGATCAGTTCGGTCAGGACTCGGATGCAAAGGAGGACTCGATCTACAACGCTATAGAGCACAATCGCGGCATGGCACATCACAATTCAGCACGGCGCAGCACAGCACAGCCCTCGGCACGGTACATCAATATCGATACACTCAACATTGCGTTTGCCCGTCGCCCAATCAGGTGTCTTTGAACTGTTGCCACGCCTTGCATTTCTAGATTCCTTTCCGGGTTCGTGGGTCGATCATGTTCAAAATGTTGTTCTGGCCTTGCCGCCGCGTGCATTCGTTCTAAACGTTTACAACAATCTCGAGGGTCGTATGGTTGAGGTCCCAGGATTGGCGTTCTGGCGCGACTTAGGACTGTCATAACACGGCCGTCACGTTGGTTCCTGGTGCTTAAATCCCAGGAATGGTGTTCTGGCGCGGTTGAGGATTGTCAGGGCGAAGCAGTCACGCTGATCCGGGGCGTTGAAATCCCAAGGACTGTGTTATGGCATGGTTCAAGATTCTCAACAGGTTGTCTTGCAACGGGTCACTTCCCATACTGTAAAACAATTGCCCGTAGGTGCCCATGAAAAAAGGGAAGATGGAGGTTGATTATTTGCAAAATCGTTGATGCGTCTTGGGCTTACTGGGCTTGCACTGGTCCTCCTCCTACTGCCCCTCCTTCCTCCTCATCCTCCTCTTCCTCCTCGTCCTCCTCCTCCTCTTTCCTCTCTCCCCTCTTCAGTATTTTTCCTCATGAATAACTTCTCCCTGTCGCACGCCGAGGGCGGGCAGGGCGTTTCGCCTGAGACTTGATCATCACTCATGACCCTGAAGCTCAACACTTGACGGCAATTTCACAGCTTGACGGCGTGTGGTTTTCAACATGTGGCTCTCGCGTTCGCGCCGCGCACATTTCGTTTAAACAGCTTGCGGAGGCTTCATGGATTGAGGGCGGGTGGTTTTCAAAGTGTTGTTCCCCACATGTTTCGTGGGGTTCTGTTTTTTTCCCTGCCGCAGCGCACCCGCGTCTCACCTACTCCTCCCCTCCTTCCTCCTCCCCTCCTCCGCTTGTTTCCTCACAGCTCAGCACAGCACAGCACAGCACAGCACAGCGTGGCAGGCAGGGCCCATCCTCGACACCACAGGGGGCGCGCTCGGGGTGGGGTCGCTATCCGTTTCGGGCTCGCAAAGCGTGGCAGGAGATGGAGGAGGAGGAGGCGGAGGAGGAGGAGGGCCTTTTACGGAGAGCGAGCGAGAGGGAGAGAGAGCGCGGCCCCAGGGCAGGGCACCGGTTCTTCCCGGACCCCCTCGCGCTGCGGCAGAACCCACGACGGCAGGTCTGCAGTTATTCTTCTCCTGGCCTCGTGGGGGCCCTCGCGGGGCCTCGCGGGGCGTGAGCAAACTGAAACGTCACGAGGGCGGCCTCCGGGGGCCCTCGCGGGGCCTCGGGGGCGTCAACAGAAACGACTCGGGATGAGGAGCCGGTCCCAGGAAACGGGTCCAGACCTCTGGGGGTCGACGCTAGTCAAAAAAAAAACATGACGTCGGGGGTCTGGGCGAGAGGAGAATCTTGTGCATGACCACGAAGCAGGCGGGTCATGAGGAAAACGTGTGCTGAGGCTTTGGGCCATTTTCGGGCTCCCAAGACTTTTGCACGACCACGAAACAGGCGGGTCATGAGGGACAGGGGTCCTGAGTCTTTCGGCCGGTTTCGGGCTCCCGAAATTTTTGCATGACTGTGAAGCAAGCGGGTTATGAGGAAACTGGGTCCTGAGGCTTTGAGCCGTGTTCGGGTTCCCGAAACTTTTGCGTGAGCACGAAGCAAGCGAGTCACGAGGAAAACGGGTCCTGAGGCTTTCGGCCGTTTTCGGGCTCCCGAGACTTTTGCATGACCACGAAGCAATCGGGTCAAGAGGAAAAAGGGTCCTAGGCTTTCGGCCGTTTCTGGGCTCCCAGGGCCGTCCGCGGGCCCAGGGACTGTCAAAAGAAGGCTCAACACGAAAAGCTGGTCCCCTGGGGAAGGGTCCAGGATCCAGGGTCCGCTTCCTTCATGCACCTTGCATGGCCCTGTCAAGCGTGGGTTTGCGCTCCGCACTTTGTGGCCGCGGCCGTTTGGGGGCGAAGCGCGGCTGCTTGGAACAAGCTCCAGAGCCTGAAGCGCAGGGATCCTCTTTCAACGTCGTCGACCACCGCCACCGGGAACCCTTCGAGGGGGGACCAGGGGCCCACGCCTGGGCGGCGGCACGCCTGAGCCTCGTCCTGTACTTCGAGTAGGTCCACCGACGCCCTTCGAGGCGGTGCAAGTGGTGTAATACAGCCAACCCGCAGAATGAGGACGCACGATGAGGAGGCAGGTGCCCGGGAAAGCCCTGTCGACACTTGGCGAGCGGGGCGCGGCCAGCGAAAGCGGCCAGAGATGGGCCGAAGGCGAAGGATGCAAGGGTGACCTTGGAAAGTCGCTCATCCTTCGAGTAGGGGGGCGACTACAACATTGAGCTACCCCCCACTTGATTTGTTCGTCGAATCCACGAGAAGCGCGTATTATGTTCGTAGATCTACAAACAAGCAGTATGCCACATTTTCGTGGATTCGGCAAACAAATCAATCTCGGGGTACATCAGTTTTGTAGTCGATCCCCGGCTCGAGCAACGCTCGGGCGGGCCACTGGTCGGGGGTCGGCCCCCGCCCCGGTGGGGGTTCTCGATGTTGGTGGTCTCTGTCTCCGTTTCTCCTCTGAGGCACGGGGTCCCTATCGTTGTCCATCGTCTAAACGATCCCTATCCCCACCGGTGTGGCCTGGGCCCCACTGGCCGATTTGCCCCCCTAGATGGGGATATAGGCTGCTCCCTTCGGGTTTCGAGGTGTGTATCCCCAACTGGTGTGGTGAGATGGTGGGGCTCGGGATGGGGATGGGGATGGGGATGCGTTAAACGATGCTGAGTTTTGGGGACCCGCACAATGAAACAAAAACCACCGCCCAGGCGTCGGACTCGGCCGCCTGGGCAAGTTTCGCACACCCCGTTGTCTCCCTCCTCCTGGCGCTTGACACTGGCGACCTCTAGTTTGCCGAGGAGCTGTGGCTGTCGTTCGCTGCTCCTCCTCCTGCGCCTCCTGCGCCTCCTCCTCCTCCTCCTCCTCCTCCGCCAGTCCTCCTCGTGCCCAGACATCTGGCTCCTCTACCCTTCCATGGCGTGGCCCCCCAGAAGTCTGGACCCCTTCCCGGTGGCCGGCCTCGCATCCCAGAACGTCCCTTTGTGGGTCCCGGGGCTTGGCCAGGGCCAGCGAAGACCGAGAGCGGCTGGAGACCTCCCGCCGTGACTTCCCCCACGACGCGGGGAGGCCGCGGGCACCGCGCAGCCCGGCGGAAAAGCGCTCAGTGCCGCGTCCGCTGCGCTACGCTGTTAGCTGCCTCCTCTCGGAGAAGCCCGCGGAGACAACGGCGACTCTCCCGCCCGACGCGCCTCCGCTTAACGAAATGGGCCCAGGGACACACACATCAATGCACACAAATCGCAGGATTCCCAATATTTTCCCATATTTTCTGGATTTTCGTCTTCCCCCTCACCTCCCATATTTTCCAATATTTTCCTGGGGGTCGGCGATTCATTGTGTCTGTGTGTTTTTCCCCTCCTGATTAACGTCTGCCCCTGGACCCCGCCCTGCACCCATCCTGGCCCCTTTCGTGAAGGGGATCCAGCCGTGTCCACGGAGAAGCCTCCAGGAGGCCTCAAAACGGGAGGAGAACGCCATGGAGGGCCGCCGTTGCGTCGATTGGCCCTCGCCCGAGCTACTCACTCGCCCGCGACGGGCAGCCGCAGCACCTCCTCTGGGAGGCTCGGGAGCCTGCTCAGCACGAAGTCCTGGCCGAGCGCTTCGGTGTTCTGCATGGCCCACTGGTAGAGAGATCGGTGGCGGTCGAAGAGCTCCTGCCCCGGCTCTGGTGTCTTCTGCTCCAGGTCAACCAGGACGTCCTGTGTGTGGCTCTGTGATGCGATGAGATTTGTTCTGTGCGTTTGTGCGTACATCTGCATACACATGTATAGGCACACGTACATGTGCACACCATGCACCGAGGCACGGAGTGCAGTGCCATCAGGTTCCCTCGAGCCCTCTGCATCGAATGCGATCATGCTGCAGGGGCCCAGGCAGCACAGACCCCCAATTGCCAAACATTTCATAATTTCCCGCGTGGTTCCTGGGGCGCACCGCGTGACTCCCAGGGCTTGTCGCATGAATTTCCCGAGACCAGGAAGCCCTGGACTGTCCAAGAGGGTCCCGGGACGGCACAAGAGCGCCGGCCCAGACGCCCAAAAAGGACCCCAAGAGGATCCTCAGGATAGCTCCGAAAAACTGAACAGAATCATGTCTCAACGGTGTTTGACAACTTTCAATGTTATCGCCCTTTCGGGCTTCCGATTCTCCAGGACGGCCCAAGATGCCTGCAAGATCTCCCCAAGACACCACCAAGAGGACCCCGTGGTGGTAAAGCCCCAAAACGGCCCATCGGACACCAAAGATGTCAAGTGAAGGTGTCTCGGGAGCCGTTTTGGAGCGTTCGAAACACGGAACGTCGAGAAGCCGAAAAACCTCAAAAGAGATAGGAAAGTTAACGATTCTTGCCTCGAAATGCCCTCGCGGGACTCCTCTTGGGCCTCGGGGAGCGTCTTAGACGTCTTGCGCCTACCTTTGGCGTTTTCGGGCGTTCTTGGGCCAATCCATGCGTGGGTCTGGAACCTCCTATGCCGCCCGGAATCTCTCGCCGAGTTGTCCAGAGCCGTTCGGAGGGCGGTGGCCCCCAATATCGTCCCCAGGGGTGTATATACATATGTATATATATGTACATATATGTACACACATATATATATATATATATATATATATATATATATATTCACATGCGTACATACACATATAGGTATATGTATAAGTTTACATGTGTATATATATATATGTACATATATACATATATATATATGCATATTTATATCCGCGCAACCATGTTGGCTCAAGGTTGCCATTCGGGAATGACCCTTAAGTAGATTGTGAGTCTACAAACCAGCCGAGTCGCACAAGCGTGTGGCTTCGTGATTTCATCCCCTCGGCGCCTATGACGGCATGGTGTGGCCCAGGGCGCGCTGGCGGTGGCCAAGGCGCCGTGTGGCCCGCAAACCATCCCGTCAATGCGGCACATGCCGGCCCATCGCGGTCCTCATGGCACTCAGCGGAATGGAAAGACCCCGACGGCCGCTGGCATTGGATCGGCCAGGCTCCGGGCACTGCTCCGCCCTGGGCCAGGCAGTGGACGTGCAAGGTGTGTGGGACCTCGTGCACAACGAAGAGCGCTTGCAGCACATGCGGCATGGAGTGCAGCTATGCGGAGGTGGCACCGCCTCTGGATACTGCGCATGGGCAGGGAGCTCCGCCTGCCACTGCGGGCGCGCAGCAGAGTCCGGTAAGGTCTCAGTTGCAAGCCCTCACCACCAGCTTGACGCAGTTGCACGAGAAGCAGATGCAGGACCAGCCAGCGGCGCCGCCCACGTCAGCTGGCCTCGCGGCGCCGTCCGGAAGCCCCGACCCACTCTCCAAGGCACAGGCCCAGGCCCGAGTACCTCGAGGCGGCCTTGGCTGCGCTCCCGCCGGACGATGCCGAGTTCGCCGACGAGCGGGCTTCCCTCGCGAGCCGCCTGGCCAAGGCGAAGCGCCAGGCCCACGGCGCCCCGCCGATCGCCGCGAGGCTCGACGGCGCCCGCGCCGTTTGAGCGCTCCTGCCGCCGAGGCGGCTCAGGCCGCCGCGGCGGCCCAGCTGCTCCCCCAGCAGGCGGCCGAGGAGGTTGCCGTGCTGAAGCTGAAGCGCGAGGTCCACGACGTCGAGGCCTTCCTGGCGGCCGGCGCGGGCACGGGCTCGGCCGAGCGGCGACGCCCGTCGACCAGACGCGCGCCGCCCTCGACGAGATGGACGCGCGCCTTGCGAACGACTCGCGCGTGCACCCCGACCGCGTCGAGGCGGCCAGGGGGCACGTGAGGCAACTGTCCGATGGTGTCCGCCAGGCGCTGCAGCAGGCCGAGGCCACGCGGGCCGCGGCGGCCGGAGCGCAGATCCAGCCCGCCGAGAGGCGGCACGTGGTGAAGCCTCCGCCTGCAGCGCCGATGCCTGCGCAGGCAGGTGCCCAGATGCGCCGCCGCGACAAGCAGCCCCGGAAGGAGTTGATCACCGACTTCTGCACCAGAAGGGTGGTCATCCGCACCATCGGCAAGGATGGCAAGTCCGCGTGCTCGGGGTTTCCAGCACCATCGGCACAGCCCTCCCCGCCGTGACCGGCGAGGTATCGCCGGCGGCGGTCCCCCGCCCCGACGCGCATGGGGCAATCTTGGCATTCAAGGTCGGCTCAGCGAGCGTCAAGACGTTGGGTCCCGCTGGTGTTCGTCGCGCCAGGAAGCTTGGTCTGAACGCTAGTGGAAAGATGGAGTGCCTGGACGGTGCGTTCGCCGCCGCTAGCAGCTACAACATCATTGGCGTGCAGCAGACTTGCGCGGGTGCCGACGTCACCTGGGAGCAAACCCAATACGTCGTCTACACTTCTGGCGCTACGACAGAAAGACATTTCGGAGTTGATTCGTGGATAGCGCGCTCCCTCGTTCTGGGTGCCCGTGTGCAGCCTCAGGTCATCTCTCGCCGACTATTGGTGGCGCGGCTTGACAGTTCACAGTGTTCTTTCACACATGTGGTTACCCACGCGCCTGTTCAACAAGATTCTGATGCCGACAGGTCCGCCTTCTGGTACTCCCTCAAGGCCGCCTCACATGCCATTCCGCCAACGTGCATGGTGTTTCTCTCCATCGACGGTAACGCCACGCTCGCCATCTTTTCTTCGGCCATCCCGTTTTCAAGACGGCGCGGCCGAGAACGCCAACGGCAAGTGTTTGCGGGGGGCCATGGAGGAGGCCGCGTTGGTCCTGTCCTCGATGGCCACGCCCGAGGTCCTCCCAGCGTGGTTCGGAGGTCTCTTGCAGCGCGAGGGTCGTCGTAACAACTGCGTGGCCGCTTCCCTGGACGTTGCCGACCACTTCGCCCAGGCGGGCGTCGACCGCGGCGTGCAGCGGGAAAGACTCGAGCGACCACCTGCTTACTTCCGCCGAGTTCCGTGTGCCCTGCCCTGCAAAGGGAGGGGAACAATGCCACCATTCAGCTTCCGCCTGGCTGAGCCGTTCTTTGATAGCCGACCCTTAGCGCCAGCTTCGTTTCCAGCGGTACTTCTGGGAGCGTCTTGCTCGTGTTCTCACTGGACCGGCGGATCCCGGAGCTCTCCATGACCGCGTCGCGGCCCTGGCGCGCGACGCCCAAGACGCCTCCATTCCGTCACTGCCGCTCCCGACGCGCCACTGCGACCTTGGGACGTCTCCAGTTACTGCGATGCTGGCCAGTGCGACACCTCCTCTGCGGTCCGCGCTTCACCGCGCTCGCCAGGCGCTCCGGCAGCAGACGCTCGCGTGTCTATGGGCGCGGTGGTGCCGCGGCCTTCTCCTTCGAGGCGCCGTGCGTGTTCTCACCCATGCCAGGCCCCCCCCCCTGGCCCTGCCCCTGTTCCCGCGTATAATCATCGAGGTTGCGAATCCTTTCCTCGCCTCCGTCGCGCCGAAGCTGTTGCTAGAGCTGCTATTAGTGCACATGGCAAGCAGGTCAAGCAATCTAACTCAAAGGATTTCGACTTCTGGGCTGCTTCGATCGCCGCCGAAGCTGAGCAGGTCGCTGCTATTCATGATCCTGGAGCTCTGCACGCTCTCGCTCGTCGCCTACGCACTGGCCACGACCGACCTTATCGCGCGGTCAAGGCCGCCAGTGGCAACCTTCTGGCCGACGACTTGGGCATCGACCAGCGGTGGACTGAGCACTGGTTCCATCACCTCGCTGGCAGCACCCTCCCGTTCTCCGAGTTATTGGTTGCCGACTCCATCAAATCTGTTGCACCTGGCGTCCCGCGTGCACTGCCGTTGTCGCTCGACTATGTCGAGCCCCTCCTTCGGATCTCCAAGAGGCGCAGGGCCACTTGGCCTGATGGCGCGGGCCCTGCTGCATGGAAGGCAGGCGGCGAGTCGGCCGCATTGTTCATGGTGGCTGTCCTCAACTCCGTCCGCGCACTGCAGTGCCCCCACTCTCATGAAGGGCGGCCGCATGCAGGATCTGTGGAAACGCAAGGGCGAGCGCACTGATACTACGAACAATCGCGGTCTCCTCATCCAGACCCACGAGGGGAAGGTGCGCAGGGCCACGCTGAAGGACGCGTTAGAACCGCACTAACCCCACGCCGTCGCCGACGCGCAGCGCGGTGCCGTCGCAGGCAGCGGGGCCGCTGCCGCTGGGCACGCTGCCGAGCTGCACGCCGACATGTGCCGCTCCCGTCGGCAATGCTTCGTCCGTCTCTTCGTCGGCCTGACCGCTGCCTTTGACACGATTTGTCGAGAGTTGGCGGTGGTTCAACCCACTGGCAATCCTGATCGCGTCCGTGCCGCGCTGAGCGGCGTGGACTTCCCCATGGCCGTGCAGGAGCAGGTGGCCGAGAATATCCAGACGCATGGTAATCTTCTGCGCGCCGCTGGTGTTCCAGCTGACGCGGCTGCCCTGGTCGCCGACATGCGCACGAACGCGTGACTCACCATGCAAAAGAGCGTGATGAAACCGGACGCCATCGTCTTACGCACCACCAAGGGCGCGTGGCAGGGCTGCATGATTGGGGCTTTCATTTTCAAAATGATTTACGAGGATGTTCTGAACAAGGTCCGACAGCGGGCCCGCGATGCTGGTCTCGTACTTCTCGTCGAAGCTGCTGCAAGCCAGTGCTCTTGGCGCATCTCTCCTAAACCTCTCCTGGCGAGTCCGGCTGCTGCGCCCTACCCGGGCGTCTCTGCTGACCTTTTCGACATCACATTCGTGGACGACGTCCTCTTCATGCTTATGTATGCCCACCTACTCTGGCCTCCACGCCGGCCAGCATGCGGCTGGAGACATTCGCCGAGTGCGGCCTCCAGTGCAACCTCAAAGACGGAAGTCTCCTTGCTCCTGGTAGGCAAGGAATCTCGCCGACTGCTCCCTCTGTGACCCCGAGCTCAAGCGTCGCATGCTGCGCACGCTGGACGGCTCCCGAGCAGTGCTTGTGACGAACCGCTACAAGCACGTGGGCACAGTCCGCACAGTGAACGGCTCCTACGTCGCCGATGCGCGTGCCAAGGCCATCTCCTGTTTTCAAGCCTATTACCCTCTGGCGCACCGCGTCTACGGCAACTGCGATGCCGATCTGCGCGCGAGGCTCTCCCTCACAGATTCGCTCTGCTTCTTGGAACTGTGGTTCGGCACCGAAGCGTTGCTGAACCCTTCCCCCGACGCCGCCCGGCATCTTCACAACGCTCGCATGCGCGTGCTTCGTCACATGGCCAACCGCTGCTGTTTCAAGCGGTCTGGACACGGCCCAGACCCAGAGGTGCTCAAAGAGTTGCACGTGTTGCCCACGGACCTGATCCTTTTACAGAAGCGATTCGTGGCTGCTGCTACCACTTACGCGCGTGGCCCTGCTATATTACGTGCGCTCCGGCTACAGCCGTGCACGAATGCTCTGGCAGCTCTGGCCGAGGATCTGAGATGGGCGTGGCATGCCGCCCCTGCCCTGCACGGCATGCCAAACTCGCTCTTCTTGCCGAGCCTTCTCAATTGAAGCGGGCTCTGCGTGACATGATGCTTGATTGCACGCGCCTCCATCCGCGATTTTGCGTGCCACTTTCAGTCTCCATACAGAACCCGTGCCTGCTGAAGCTCCCTGGGTCTGCCCCGACTGCCCTCCCGAGCGGCGCCAGTGCTGCTCCACCCAAAAAGGGTTGATGACCCACGCATGCAAGATGCATGAGAATCGGACCCCGGCACGCCAGTATGTCGCAGGCTCGCACTGCCCAATCTTCTTGAAGAAATTCGCTTCCCGTGCTGCTGCCAGAGCACCTTGGTCATCGCGCGCCGCGCTGCACAGAACGGATGTGTGAACTCGCGCCTCTCACTGATCAGCAATTGGTTGACATTGAAGGTTCTGGCCATGCTCAGAAGCAGGCTGCCCACCAGCGGTAGGCTGTCTTCTCTAATCCACCACCTTTGTATAGCCCAGGTGTGGTTGATCTGTTTCACACACTCCCGATGCATCATCACAGCCGCTGCGCTCTCATGTTGCCAATGAATATATGTGTGTGTGTGTGTGTGTGTGTCTGTGTGTGTTGTATACACATGTAATCACATAAATATGTATACTTAAATAGCTACATATATATATATATATATATATATATATATTATATATATTATATATATATATATATATATATACGCACCTCTCCGAGGGAGTAGAGCTCAGAGGCGATTAATGCGCACGCGTCCGCGATTTTTCTGGGCGTTTCGCTCGGGACATCCTCGAAATTCTGAAAATCGGTGGCACCCCTCACGCAGATCGCGACGTCAGGGTCCAAAAACACATGGGAAATTCAACATTTTAACATAACACCTTCAAAAACACATGGTAATTTCAATAATTGTGACCCCGATTCTCAGCTTGAGAAATCCTTCCAAAATCGAGCCCCAGACCCCGCCTCGGAGCTTCCTGGGGGCCTCCTGGAACCTCCTGGGGCCTCCTGGGCCTTCTGAACCTTCTGGCGCCCCAGACCCCGCCTCGGAGCCTCCTGGGGGGGTCCTGAAACCTCCTGGGGCCTCCTGGGGCCTCCTGCGGCCTCCTGGAGCCTCTTGGGGCCTCCTGAAGCCTCCTGGGGTCTCCTGGGGCCTCCTGAGGCCGCCTGGGGCCTCCTGGGGCCTCCTGGGGCTTCAGAACTACATGCACACAGAGACACAAATCACGCCCAACACATCACACGCTAGACAAACATACACACACACACACAACACCTACAACACACAAAAAGCACGCACCACACGAAGCATACATCACAACACACACACACACACACGCACAACACTCACAATCCTGGGGCCTCCTGGAGCCTCTTCTGGTATCCAAGTCGGGCCTCCTAAGGCTTCCTGGGGGCCCTGGTACACACATCGCAAGGTGTGGCAACCCCACTTGCGCTCGAGTGCGACTTCGATGTTGCATTTCACTCCTGCTTCAAACGCCCCTTCAGTTTTTTGTATGAGCCTGGGCACACACGTGCCACTTGTATATATATATATATATATATATGTAAGCTCTGTGGTGTAAGCGAGGTGGTGTAAGCTATGCCATGCAAGCTCAGTGGTGCAAGCTCAACGCACGGGGCACCCACGAGCGTCTGCGAGGCGGCAGCACGGCGCGACCCGGGCGGACCCTCCGAGCGCACGGGGCGCCCACGAGCGCCCACCGGTCGGCATGGGCGGCAGCGTGGCTACGCCTCGGCGGCCATACCCAGCGCACGGGCCGCCAGCGAGGCGCCCGCTGGGCGGCAGCGCGGCGAGGCCTCGGCGGACCCACCCAGCGCACGGGCCGCCCGCGAGGCGGCCATGGACGGCAGCGCGGCGAAGCCTCGGACCCCGCCAATCCCTTAGGGGACCCACGGGGGAATCCCCACGTGCAAACACTGCTTGGGAGGAGAAGGAGTAGCAGGAGGAGGAGGAGGAGGAGGAGGAGGAGGAGGAGGAGGAGCAGGAGGAGGAGGAGGACGAGGAAGGGACAACGGTGACGGGATGCCAGCGCACGTGGGGACGTCGCTATCCCGGGCGCGCTTGGGAAGAGGGAGGCACTGGGATGCCATCTTGTGGTGTAAACGTTGGGGTGCAATCTATGCAGCGCCATCTCGGTCGTGGTCTTAACGGGGCGCAATATATATATATATATATATATATATGTAGTGGACTCGTTGTAGTACCACTGGAAAAAAAAGGCAGCACGTGAAGTCGTGCACTCCAGCGCTTGTCGTCGATTCCGATTGCACGAGCAAGCATCCCAACTTGTTGGCAACACTGAACTGATACAATGACGCGCGGACGTTTCTCATGTAGATCCGTGACGCAGGTGGGCAACAGCTAATGATGATGGCGATGCTGACAGTTAGGGCGACGACGACGATGACAATGTTGATGACGGAGGTGGGGATGATGACGAGTTTGGTGATGAAGCTGGTGGGTGGCGATGATGACAGTGACGATGATAACGCTGGCGACGGTGACAACGATTGTGCTGATGAGGACGATTAGGCAGTGAGCGCGCGAAGGAATCCAGAAACCATGTCAGGTGAAAGCAATGAGATGTGTGTTGAGCACCTCGGTGTTGAAACGCTTACAACACAATTGACGTTGTAAGAAGTTCAAGGTCCGCGCGCAGAAACACGCGCTTGGGGCCCGCAACATTTTACTTGACAAGGCTGCCGGGCGTGCGGTGCTTGCTGGATGTCCGTGACATGCGTGCGCGAGGCCCGCATGGCCTCGCTCGGCAGCACGGCCAAACACGTCTGCTTCTCATGGCTTCAGCGAGCGAGCGCGCAGAATTCTGCCACATTCCTGGTGCGGCAAGTTTGTGCCGTGCCGACCCTGGCGCTGGTTTCTGACACCACGGGGATCGTTGAACCTTGAAGAACGATCGGCCGTTTCCAAAACGTCAGATCGTTCAGCATCAACCGATTCGGGGTCGCTGGCGGCGTTCAACGTTGAACGCCGGCGGCGGGGTCGCCGCCGGTCGACACGACGCGAACCTACCGTAGGGAGCAGCGATTGGATGTTGTATCAATGCCTTGTGTATGTGCGTAAACTCAGGTCGGGCATGTCCGTCTGCAGGCGGACTTTGGGCGACAACTTTGAAAGAGTCAAGCAACTAATCAAAAACTGTGAGTCAAAACATCGTTAGCCGACTATTTTTAAACTACGTTTGAATGCTCCTTCTGCAGAGGGACACGCCTGCCTTAATGGTAGGGGGCAGCGATTGGATTTTGCATGAAAACCTTTTGGATGTGCGCAAAACTTTGTTCAACCACTTGCTCTGGACGGATTTGATGGCGTGCGCGTGCGAAGGCTTGCACGCGGGGACTGCATGGGGGTCCTGACACACCGCGGTTGCTACGTCAACGCGTGCACACCACATGGGCGATTTCGAAAACCCTGAACCCGAAAACGTCTTCATCTCCTGGGAGCGCATGTTTTACTTCCGCCACCTTCCGCCGCCCTTTCGCCGGCTTCCGCCGGCGGCGACGGCCTCGTTCTGTACTTCCGCCGCCCTTCCGCCGCCCTTCCGCCGCCTTCCGCCGCGGAAGAGATGACAGCTCCTTCGATCCTCGAAGGCAAGGCCCTTTTGGAACGCCCCACGTGAGCGGCGAAAAGACACGGGTCTTATGCGATGACGTAGGCACCTTACGCGGCGGCTCACGCGGGCCGCCAGCGCGGCACACCACAACGGAGACGAGGGCGCTTACGCGCGCCCTTGCGCGGGCAGCTGACGCGCCAATGTCGGCGAAGACGACCCGGCTTTCTTGCGTCGCCCACAGGTTTTTCTTTGGCAGGGGCGATGGGCGCAATGCGATCACGCGTCGGCAGGCGCCGTAGCATCGGGCAATAAGAAAACAAGCGCCCGTGCATCATAATCACGAGGGAGCAACCACACGTGGAGGCGAGCGGATAGCCCTGGCCCCGGTGGGGTTGGGAGGCGGGGTGGACTCGAATTCCTCTGAAGAACTGGAATCGACGTGGTGCCAAAGACGAAGACGGCGAGGACCACGAAGACGAGGAAGAAGACGACGAGGACGAGGACGATGACGAGGAAGAGGAAGGAGACAGATGGGGCGGCCGCGGAGGAGAGGGGATGAGGGCTCTCCGAGGCGGAAGACTTCCGACCTGAGCGCGCTGGCGCGGCCGGCCTCGTCCGCGGGGACCGCGGCAGCTGCTGGGCCGCAGCGCCGGGGCACCCACGGGCAAAGACGAGGCCCACCCCCAGGCCCCTGGAAGTCCCGACCCTGTCCCCGGGACGGGTTCCTCCTCCCGCATCGTTTCCTGACTGTCCCGAGGCCCAGCGAGGGACCCACAGGGCCGAAGCCGGCCAGAAACCTCCCGTCCGGATTTCTGTCACGACGCGCTCGTGCCCGGGACCCGCGCACGAGGCGCCCACGAGGCGCCTCGACAGGTCGCCCGCGGGGCGGCAACGGGCGCTCGCCAGCCGACGGAGGCCGGGCAGACCGGGCCCGATCCGCGGGGTGGGCGCCCGCGAAGGCGCCGCGGGCGCTGGCCGCTGGCCGGGCGCGCAGTCTCGGCGGGCCCGGCCCGTGGCCGAGGCAGCGGGGCAAAGGGAGCACCTCGGTGCAGGCCTTGTCTGCTGCTCCCAATCGTACTTATAATAAGGGCCACATCCCAGAAAGACTTTCGAGCACCCAGAAAAAAGTGTCGAAAGAGCTGTGCGCGCCAAGTGCTTTATCCCCTTGCACAGCTGTGTTCTAGCGCTCGGCCCGTTGCTGAGGCAGCGGGGCAAGAGCACCTCAGTGCAGGCATTACGTTGCTCCTCTCGTACTTGAGGACCACATGCCAGAAATACGTTCGAGCACCCAGAAAAGTGTCGAAAGAGTGTCGAAAGAGTGTCGAAGCAGTGTCGGGCGAGTGTCTCCCAGGGCCCGACGCGCGAAAAGCTCGGAGTTTCGGCACATTTTTGGGCGCTCGAAATTCTTTCCGATGATCAGGGCTAAAGTAGGTTGGGACATCATAGTGCAAGCACTGTTTGGAGAAGCTGTGCGCGCCAATTGCTTTATTCTCTTGCACAGCTGTGTTCTAGCGCTCGGGCCTCTTTATGTTTGTTCGTCGTCGTTCGTTCGTCCGTCGTTCGTCCTCGCCCTCCCCTCCCGGCCACGGAAGGAAACTCCTGGACGAAGGAAGCGAAAACCTCCTGTCCCTCGCAGCTCCTTGGTGCAAGAGCCAGGGCACGCGTGCCACTTGTTATGCTCATCCTTCTCCGCCTTCTGCCTGCTCTCCCTCTCTGCCCGGATCTGCGGCCAGCCACGTTCGCAGGACACCAGGACGTCCTGGTCTTGCGTCAGCGGATGGTTCAGGATCATCTCCTTAAGGCTCCCCTTCACGGGTACCTCGCTGGGCGACGCCCCTCTGGCCGACGGGCTCCTCGAAGACGTGGAGGCCGATATTGTTGGGAAAAGGCTCTGGATGCGACCGCAAAGGTCATCCTTGTAGTGCTTCGGCCACTCCACGCCCGAAAGCAGCAACAGGAAGTACTCGAACGGACCCTGGAAGACGTCGAGTGACACCCCCTCGGCTGGGAGCTCGCGGTGGGAGGGAGCCCTCCTCACCTTCTCCAGGGCGCTGACCGTGTTGTAGATGAGGCTGCTCATCAGAAGCAGGACCTGGTTGCTTGGTCTTTTGTTTTCGGCCGTTTTGTTGTCCGCGCAGTTTTGGGCGGAGAAGGAAGGAAGCTGAGGGGAACGATGCGCAACGAATCTCTGCGGCGACGAGGGCGAAAACCTGCAGTGCCCTCGGACTCGGTGCGACTGGGGACTCGGGCGGAGGACGGGAGAGGAAGGAGGAGGAGAATGAAGGGGCCCGGGGACACACATAAATGGACACACATGCGAAGATTCCTCATGTATTTGTCCATATTTCCTGGATGTCCGTCTTCCCCCCCCCTCTCTTCCCATGTTCCCGCACTTTCTTAGGACTCGACGCTTCTGTGTGTTTGTGCTTTTTTCCCTCCTGAGAGAAGACGAGGAAGAGGAGGAGGAGGAGGAGGAGGAGGAGGAGGAGGAGGAGGAGGAGGAGGAGGACGACGACGACGACGACGACGACGACGACGACGACGAAGAGAGGCGCTTGCCGCCCTGGCAGCGCGACGTCGGCCGCCGGGAGCGGCCGTCGCGATTTCTCGTGACCCCCTTCGGTCTGGGCCAGGGGGCTGCGCAGCCCGCCGGTCAGGAGGGGGGACCGGCTCGATGTCTGCTGTTATTGGAAGCTCTCTCGTGGAACCGTGCTGGACCCCTCCGGGGAAGGACAGAACCCCCTTTAGTAAAACGGGGTTTGATGACAACGACCTCGGGCCCAGGCCTGGCGGGCGCAAGCCTGGAAAACGACAACCGCGGCGCCCTCTCGAGAACCGGAAACGGACAATTCATCAATCGACGCGTCAGAATTGAACCGTACTGGACCCTCCTTAGAGTTCGGTCGGGTATGTCCTCCTACGGGCGGATTAAAATCAAGTCAAGTCA
>CAUYUJ010015590.1:273831-301331 GCA_963575745.1 Prorocentrum cordatum | reverse complement strand
CGTCCACACGTCCTGCGCTTAGGCGCCCCGATACGCAACACGCGACCCGTGGTTTCTTGGCACGGATCTCAACACGCAGATGGAACACGCGGGTCTGGCGCGATAGGTTCGCCCAAATGTGGGCCCACATGTGCCGAAACGACACGCAACGTGTTCCACCAGGACGCTTTGAAGACGGTGGGTGCTGCGTTTCAGCACGGGCGTATCAGGGCAGCTAAGGTCCTGCTCGCCATGCAGCCTGTAGAGGAAGAGCTCGTAGTTGAGCAACGCAGGGTCCTGCAGCATATTGCGGCTGTAGTTATCGTGCGGGCTGCCGCGGGCGTCACCCTGCCGCTTCATCGGCTCCCACTTGCTGAGTAGATTTCCATAGTGCTGACACGCCGCTTCTGCATGGCAGCGCAGCTTCTGCTCCTCACGCCTCTTGGCGACCAGCCGCAGCTCCACTTCCAGCGCCTCGCCGTCCTGGCGGAGGTCGCGCACGAGGTCGTCGGGCAGTGCTGCGCGCATTTCCTCCAGCGCCTCCGCCTGCTCCCTGACCGCGCGTTGCCTCTCCGCGATGCCCTGATCCACATACACCAGGAAGTAGGCCGAGGAATTGGAACCCTCCTGGCCGACGGTGGCATCGTGCACGTCCTCCCATGCTACCACAGATACCAAGTTGTCGTCGAAACGGAGCCAGCGCTTGTTCGACCAATCCCTGAGGAAGGCGAAATAGTGCCCAGAGCCAGCAATGCCCTGATGCACCCATATCGCGTACAGCTCGAATGGGTACTGCTCCAGGCCACGGTAGGCGCTCCCCACCTCCTCGTCCAGAGCCTCCATGCTCCTCCGGAGCAGCGAGGCGTGCTCGGCGCACGCGTCTCGCACCGCCCGCAGCAAGCGCGCGCAGGAGGACCCTGAGGCCTCGAGCTGGCTCGCTAACTCTGCGGCTCCGGCGGCCCCCGCGACCGCCACGCGGTGCGGGTGCGCGTGCTCCAGAGGACAAAATAACAGCAACGCCGGAACTGTCGACGGTCTGCGCAGACTTCCTGGATCTGCGCTGGACCCCCCTGCCCGGCGCCAGGAGCGCGCCAGGGGCGGCGCCAGAGGCACCGCCGGGGGGCCCAGCGCAGCTCCAAGAAGTCCGCGCGGACCGTCGAATGTTCAGGCTCCCAGAGATCCGATGTCGTGATTTTTTCAATGCGCGGTCCCTGGAAAACTCGACCCATTCCCCAGGACCGGTTTTTCATCCTGAGCCGTTTCTTGACGGTCCCGGGGCCTGGAGAGGGCTCCCAGAGGCAGAACATTGAGAAAAACCTGTCTTGATTTTTTCAATACGTCGGATCTCTGGGGGCTTGTGCAGCTTTTTCCTCCTCGATGCTCCGCGGACGCAGCGCCGGCCTCCCCGGCGCCGGGCCTGCCAGGCTTGGACGCCACCGCGGCACTGTTCCCGTCCAGGCAGTCGGCCGCCCAGCCGAGCACCTGTCTGGTGCGGGCGGACCCGGCTCGGCGCAGACCCGGCCCGGCCCATCTAGGGACAGCTGCGCTGTTCCTCCTCCTCCCTCCTCCCTCCTCCTCCTCCTCCTCCTCCTCCTCCTCCTCCTCCTCCTCCTCCTCCTCCTCCTCCTCCTCCTCCTCTTCCTCAGGCCCCCCAAAACTGGCCCTGCCGAAATCCAGTCTTGCAGGCTCCTGCAGGAGCTGGCGTCCTGGCCGACTTTGCTGTTTTTTTGGGGGGGGGTCTTCCCAAACCCGGCTGAAACGGGATGTACCCAGAGATCCGACGTCGTGATTTTTTCCATGCGCGGTCCCTGGAAATCTCGACCCCTTCTCCAGGACCGGTTTTTCATCCTGAGCCGTTTCTTGACGGTCCCGGGGCCCGGCGAGAGCTCTTGGAGGCCGAAAATTGGGAAAGCCTCCGTCTTGATTTTTTCTATGCGTTGAATCTCTGGGTAAGGCCACCTCAGGGCCCCCCCACAAAAACTACTGCCCAGCCGAGATCTGGCCTTGCAGGCTCCTGCAAGAGCTGGCGCCCTGGCCGACCCTCGTCAGCGCTGGGCCCCGCCACGTGCAGCTCTCGCGTTATGTTGCCCCCATCGTGCTTAGGGACCACGTAACAGAAATAATTTCGAGCACACAGAAAAGTGTCGAAACAGTGTCGAACGAGTGTCGCCTCCCAGGGCCCCACTCGTGAAAACCTTCAAGTTTCGGTACTTTCTTGGTGCTCGATTTTTTTCTGGAGATCAAGGCTAAAGCAGGTTGGAACAGCGTAACTCTCGTGCACCTTTGGCGCCCTCGGCGGCAGCTTACGCAGGGGCCGCTCCTGCCCCCTTTAGGGTCACCTTCGTGCAGTCCTCTGTCCCCCCACGCTTTAGCATGGGGGACACGGGTCCTGAGGGAAGCGGGCCCTGGATACTGGGGCCTCCCCCCCCAGGCGGAGGAGGAGGAGGAGGAGGAGGAGGAGAAGGAGGAGGAGGAGGAGGAGGAGGAGAAGAAGGATCAGGAGGGGGAGCAGGAGGAGGAGGAGCAGGAGGAACAGTAGGAGGAGCAGGAGGAGGAGCAGGAGGAGGAGCAGGAGGAACAGTAGGAGGAGCAGGAGAAGGAGAAGGAGCAGGAGGAACAGTAGGAGGAGCAGGAGGAGGAGGAGCAGGAGGAGAGCTGATTTAGTCACACCTGAGCCGTTGTCGGACAGTCCCTGGGCCTGTGGAGGGCCCTGAGAGCCCGAAGCCTGCGAACCCCCCGGGCCCTGTGTCTCTCAGGAGCCGCTTCCCCCGTGGCGCACGTCTACTGCGCCCCACCCCACGCTGCTGAGGAGAGCAATTGCCGTGCTGAGGAAGGGGGTTTTTGATGGGACGCGCACAGACATACTAGTACTATCTGTTCTCCTTGGAGGCGGGCGTCCGACCCGAACATACGATGTACCCATCTTGCAGTATATCCTTTCCCGAGCGGTGTTGCCAGAACGCGCCCGCCGCGACACATGTACTATAAGATTTCTCGGTGCGCGCGTTGCCCCTGGGGGGGCGACGCACATATAGTATAAGCATGCTGGGGTGACGCCGATGGGAGGATGAACCGTATGAGGTCATGAGCAATAGCATTCGGATGCAATGCGCGATACCTTCGGCCGCCCACGGGCAATGATATCCTCACTTCTCCAACCCCATCCTTCCACCCCGATGCCCAGAGATCCGATGTCGTGATATATTTGATACGCGGTCGCCCCAAGTCTCGACCCCTTCTCCAGGACCGGTTTGTCATCCTGAGCCGTTTCTTGACGGTCCCGGGGCACGGCGAGGGCCCTTGGAGGCCGAAAGTTGGGAAAAACCTCCGTCTTGATTTTTTCAAGACGTTGGATCTCTGGGTACCTGCCGTTCTGAGCTGCAGCCAGCCCGAGCCTGCTCGGCCGACGCCCCTGGCTGGCAAGCCTCGAAGCCCCGCAGGGCGCCCGCCAGCTCCGCGCGCCGCCGCCGCAGCCCGCGCACGCGACCGGCGGCCCGCGCCGCCGCCGCCCGGTTGGGCCGCAGGAAGCGGTCCGCGTAAACCTTGGAGGGGAAGTGGAACGGGTCGTGCAGCTTTACCTGCGCCTGTCGGGCATGGGTAGGGCCAGAGGAGCAAGAATAACGGCACAAGCATACACGTCGCTCATTTCTAATCGTGCTCAGTCCTAATTGTGCTCGTTTCTAACTGTTCCTGGCCCCCTATGGTGGCCAGGAAGAGGCCCAGGATAGAACAATTAGTTAGAAATGAAAGGATCTTGGCCCCCCAGAGATCAAAGAATTTTGAAGAGTTAGAAACGACGAATGTGTAGACTTTGGGCGGTCCGCGCGCAGTTCCTGGAGCTGAGCTGGGCCCCCCCTCCTTGCGCACGCGGAGCGCGCCCCGGGCGGCGCCGGAGGCGCGATTCCAGGGGCGCCCGGCGCAGGTCCGAGAAGCCCGCGCGGAGCGCCAACAGTTTGTGCCTGTGGCGCTTTTCGGATCGGCGCTGTGCTCCCGTCGTTCAGACTTGCATTCTCACCACAGCGTGGGCCACTTTTATGGATCCCACATGTCTCGCAGGTCTCGCAGGTCTCATAAGTTCCAGATGTCGCAGGTGTCGTATGCCCCACAGGTCCTACATGTTGTCCGACGAGTCCCGCGGATTTCGGGCATTGGCAGGACTGTGTTTGGTGTGACCTGGTTTTGTGCTGTCCTCGGGGGCGCCGCCCCCCCGCCCCACTGCACGGGCCAGAGCTGCCGTCACCCGAAGAGCACAAAGTTCGGCAGACCAGCTAGACCTGTAGCTGTCGGGCATCGGCAGGACTGGGCTTGGCGGGACCTGGTTTGGTGCTGTGTCCTCGGGGACGCCACTGACTGGACCTGCCGTCACCCGAGGAACACAAACTACGGCATAGCAGCTAGACGTGCGCCTTTCGGGCGTTGACAGGACTGGGTTTAGTGGGACCTGGTTTGGTGAGAAGTCCTTGGGGACGTTTCCTCGCCCCATTTCGTTGACCAGAACTGACGTCACCCGAAAACCACAAACTACGTCAGACCTGGCTTTGTGTTTCCAGCATTTGTTTTTGGCTTCGGTGCCCTATCACTAACCGGCTCCCTTTACCTGTGGCCCTGGCTATGAATGAGCCTTGTTCTCCTGGTCGAAGCCCACCCGCTGCAGCTGGAAGAAGAGCACCTTCGGCAGCCGCTCGATCCATATGCTCTTGCTCGCGGTCGTGGCCTCGCCGCCAGGGGTGGTGTAGTCCACCTCAGTGCAGTTGGCCGCCTCCCAGGCCTCGTAGAAGTCCCCGCGGTTTACCTCCAAGAAAATCTGGAGGAAGTCGCTCCTTTCCTCGCTGGCAGTGACCTGGCTCTCCTCGCCAGCTTCGCCGCCCTTCTGGAGCAGACCCTCGCCCTCGTCCATCGAGCCGTCCTTCGTGGGGCTGCCCTCTGGAGAGCTCGGGCCGTAGGTCAGGATCTGGGTCTGCTCCCCGAAGAACAGCTTCTGCAGCAGCGAGACCCTCTCCTGCTGCTCCAGGGGGTCGCCCTTCTTCTCGGCCGGCGCTGCCTCCGTACCCCTCTCGCCCTTCTCCTCGGCCTCGCCCTGGCTCTCACAGGCGGGGCCGCCGGCCTCGGGTGCAGCTGCCGTGTCCTTGCTGCCGAGGGCCGCCTCGCTGCATCCAGGAGGGTCGCCGGCCTGATGCACGGCGCCGCCGTCGCTGGTGCCCTCTGCGCTGCCTTTGCCGGCGTCCAGCCCCGCACCGCCGACGCCAAGGGCTCGCTGCACGGCCTCCTGAGGCCCAGGCCACGACTCCACCCGGCCCGCGCGGACGCCCTCGTCGAGCTGCTCCATGAACTTGAGCATGAACTCGCCCACGTCTTCCTGGCTGCCGATGGGCAGCTTCTGCCCGCGCTGATCGACGAGCTCGCTCAGCAGCCTCGACGGGTCCATGCAGCTCCGGGCCGTGAAGAGGCTGTAGGCGAACAAGCGCCGCAGCTCAGAGGACAGCTTCAGGCAGTGCGCTCGCCGCTGGCCAGCGCCCGGCGCCTCGCTGGGGCGGCCCTGCTCCACTTCTGGCTCTGCCCGTGCGTCCTGTGCCTCGCCCGGCCCGCCGGCCTCCGCGGGCGTCCTGTACGCCAGCATGCTCTCGCGGAACTCGGCGATGTGAAGCAGGGTCTGGAGCAGGGAGTTCACGTAGCACGTGTTGCCGATGTTGAGCAGGCCGCAGGGCAGACCGTCCTTGCGAGGGCTCGCCAGAGGCTCCCGCACGCCAGGCAGCTCCTGGCCCGCACTCATCTCGGGGTCGTCGGCCCACCGCAGCGCCACCGGGCCCAGCGGGGGATCCTGCGCCGCAGCGGTGCGGGCGCTGTGCTCGCCGCCCGGGTGCTCGCCGCCCGGGTGCTGGTCCTCGCAGAGGCGCCGCCCTGTGATGGAGGGCAGCGCCTCTGCGGGGAGCAGCGCCGCGGACCGCACGGGCGGCGCCGGCTCCGGCTCCGCGCCGAGCGTGCCCGCGCAGAGGAGCGCGACGGCCTGCTCGAGGCTGGCGTTCGACTGCTCCAGCGCGCGCACGGCGTCGGCGCGCGGGAAGCCCATGTCCACAAGCTGGCACACCTGCACCATGTTATCCACGGGCATTGGATCTCTCGCACCAGGCGCACGCCGGCGCGCGCAGAGCCCAGCCCAGCACCACTGGGCGAGCGCCCTCCGTGCGCAGGGAGGCGGCGCGAGCAGACGCACCCGCACCGAGCTCGCGAGGCCCGGGCCGAAACGGCTACGGCGGGCGGTTCCTGACACCGCGCGGCTCCGTCTTGAACGACAGTGGCCTTCCGACTGCGCAGGGCTGCTCGACATCGGCCCATTGACGGCCAATGGTGGCGATCAATCTTGACAAGCCGCGCCAAGGTCGCTGCCGTGTCGGACTGGGGAGGGGAGGACGCGGGGAGGGGATGGAGAGGCGCAGTGGCATGGCCAGACCGCCGCCCGACACGCACTGTTTGGCGCAGTGCCCGCGCGTGCAGCGACGCGGCGGAGTCGGAAGCAGGCGGGCGAGAGCGAGAAGGCGGCCGGGCACTCGCGCGGCAACCAGGCGAGAAACGCAGGGCTCACCCATAGGGAGCCACACTGCGCGGGAACTCACGGAAGGGGCATCCGTGCAGAGCGAGGAAGGGGAATGGGAGGCCCAGGCGGCGAACCGAGGAGCAGGCCATGGGTGGCGAGTCGGCAGCGTCGAAGCCGAAAACCAGCCCCGGCACGCAACAACACGTACACACAAACGCACACACACAAACACACACACAAGCACCAACGCACGTACACACTAACACACAAACACACACACACACACGCACAAACACACAAACACACACGCAACATACAAGCACACACGCACACGCAAACGAACGCACGCACGCATGCACCCACGCACGCACGCCAGCCTGCCCACGCACGCACGCACGACCCCCCCTACATAACACACAAACGCACACACAAGCACACACACACAAACACACACACACACGCACACGCACACTCACAACCACACACACACAAACGCAAAAACACACACACACACAAAAACCACACACACCACGCACACAGACGCACACGCACACGCGCACACGCAAACACACATGCGCAGACACACGCACACACAGAGACACACACACGCAGACACAGACACAGGCACAGGCACAGGCACAGACACAGACACAGACACAGACGCCCCCCCCCCCCATCACACACACACACACACACACGCACGCACGCACGCACGCACGCACGCACGCACGCACGCACGCACGCACGCACGCACGCACGCACGCACGCACGCACGCACGCACGCACGCACGCACGCGCACGCACGCACGCACGCAGCACGCACGCACGCACGCACGCACGCACGCACGCACACACACACACACACCCACACACCCACACACCCACACACACCCACACACACACACAAAACAAAACACAAACACACATACACACACGGCAGCGCACACGCACACGCAGACCCCCACACATGCACGCGCACACGCGCACACGCGCACACGCGCACACGCACACACGCACACACGCACACAGGCACTCACGCACACACGCACTCACACACACACACACACGAGCGCACGCACACGCACGCACGCAAGCACGCACGCACGCATGCACGCACGCGCGCACGCACGCACGCGCGCACGCTCGCTCGCACACACGCACGCACGCACGCACGCACCCACGCACCCACACATCCACACACCCATATGCCCACACCCCTTCACACACACACACGTTCACGCACACACGCACACGCACCTTCACACACACACACGCACCTTCACACACCGTCACACACAGACACACACAGACACACACACACATGCACCTTCACACACACCTTCACACACACCACACACAAACGCACGCACGCGCACGCACACACAGACACACACACAGACACACACACAGACACACACAGACACACACACAGACACACACACAGACGAACACACACATACACACTGACCCACACACACACCTTCACACACACACACACACACACGCTCCTTCACCTTCACATCCACACACCCACACACCCATATAGCCACACACTTTCACACACACACATCCGCACCTTCACGCACACACGCACACACCTCCACACACAACACACACACACACACGCACCCACAAGCACGCACGCACGCACACACGCACCCGCACCACACACATGCAAACACATACACGCACACGCACGCACCACACAACGCACAACACACAACACCCAACACCCAACACCCAACACCCAACACACACCCAACACACAGCACACACAGCACACACAGCACACGACACACAAACACACAGCACACGCACACAATCACAGCCGATCCCGCGCCGAGCCTGCCGCCGCCGGGCCGCCTCGCGCGCCCGCCGCGGGCCTCCGCTGCCGGCGGCCATCCGTCTCCTCGCTGCACTCGGGGCGGCCCGCCGGGCCGCACTGACGGTGCACGCCGCGGCGGGCCTGGCGCGTGGCTCGGCGGCCGTCCGGCTGCGCCGAGCTGCGGAGGGCCTCTGCCGCACGGCGGCGGCGGCCCTCGAGGCCGAGGCGCGGCCTCGGCAGCCCGCCCGCGCCCGAGGGTCGAGCTGCTGCGGAGCCGCCCGGTGCTCCCGCGCAAGCCGTGCCGCCGTGAGGCCCCGCGCCTGGGCGGCGGCGGCGGCCGCGGGCGCGCGAGCGCCGAGGCGCTGGCGCGCAGGTGGAGCCCGCAGCGCTCACCCTGGACGACGGCGGCGGCGGCTCGGCGGACGACAGCGGCGGCGGCCTGGAGGCCGACTGCTGGGCGGACATCTGAGCTGCCCCGATGAGCAGCACGCAACACGTGGCGTATTGACACGGAGCTCGACACGGAGCCCGAAAACGTAAGTCTGACGCGGTACGTTCGCCGACACGTGGGCCAACACGATGAGCCAAAACGCTTTTATGTTTATCCCATGTTTCGTTCCCCTAGCAAAGTGTCAACGCGGACGTCTTGAGCACGGCAAGTGTTGCGCCCCAAGAGGGCAACCAAGGCGGACACGACACGGACGTTTTTGAGCACGCGACTTGTTGCGCTGCAAGACGGGCGCTTCGAGGCAGCCAAGGTGGTGTCCCGCTCTGCGCCCTCGGCCGCGCGCCTGCTGCTCCGCCCTCGCTCCACGCACGGAGGAGGAGGAGGAGGAGGAGGAGGAGGAGGAGGAGGAGAGGAGGAGGAGGAGGAGGAGGAGGAGGGGGAGGAGAGAGAAGTGGGAGGGGGGGGAGAGGGGGAGGAGGAAGGGGACGGGGAGGGGAAGGGAGAGGGGGAGGGGGAGGGGGGAGGAGGAGAAGGAGGAGGAGGAGAAGGAGGAGGAGGGGAGGAGGAGGAGGAGGGGGAGGAGGAGGGGATGGGGGAGGAGGAGGGGGAGGGGGAGAAGGAGGAGTGACCGTAGCTTGAGGAGCAACGTCTGTTCCTGCGAGGGGGTGAATGAGGAGGAGGAGGAGGAGGAGGAAGAGGAGGAGGAGGAGGAGGAGGCTGAGCGCCGGCGGGGCCCAGAGGGGCGCACCCCATGTCGTGAGTCTCGCCCGAAGCCTCGCTCGGCGGCCAGGCACGCATAGGCGCCGAGGGCGGCACAGAGGTCCAGGCCCCTGGCTGCCCCTGGCAGGCAGCAGGCAACACGCAGCGCGTTGCTACGGTTAGGTCGGGCATGTCCCCCTTACAAGCGGAATTTGGACGAAAGATAAAGAGTACCAAAGAACTATTAAAACTTGTCACTCATGGTCAACAAGTGATCAACCATAGTAGAAAAATCGTCCCCATACGATTTTTTACTATTTTTGAGTCTTCCTCCTGTAGAGGGACATGCCCGACTTCATGCCCGCCGCCTTCTGAGAAGGCCTTCTCCTTCTCACTTCCCCCCCTCGCTCGCCGCCGAAGGCAGACCGAAAAGTAGGTCGGACGCGATGCGCTCGCCAGAACGTGGGCCAATGCGTTGAGGCAGCACGCAGCATATCGGCACGGACGTCTTGAGCACGGTACGTGGTGTGTGCCAGGACGGGCATGTCGAGGCACCGATGCCTGGGCCTCGCTCCACGCCCGCGCCGCGGAGCTCCTGCCGCAGGCGGCGGCCTGGGCTGCCAGGCTCGGAGCCCCTCAGCGGGCAAGCCTCTGGCGCTCTCCGAAGCGGCGACGGCGGCGGCGAATCTCGGCTCGCTGCCCCTGTGGAGCTCGAGTTGGTGGAGGCGATCACGGAGCTCTACAGCACCCACCTCGCACGACTTTCTCGCACCTCTACCCTCCTCTCCACCTTTCCCTGAGGGCTCCTTCTACCTTGGATGTGGGACCTGGGATGCTGCTTCTCCTCCAGGTCAAGGAAACGAATGCTTAGAGGTATCTTGAGACGCCTTGGAGATGTTTCAGGGGTCCATGCCTTCCTCGGGGCTATCCTCAGCCCTCTTGGTCCCGAAGCACCGCCAGGGCCGCAGTGGGCACAACGTCTTGGTCTTGGAAGCCTCTTGGGGCTTCCTGGTGGCATCTTGGACTTTCTTGCCAATTTTGGCTGCCCTCTTGAGCCATCCTGGAACTTTCTTGGGCTGGCTTGGGCCTTGTCTGGGAAGCTGTGGTGACATCCTGGCTGGAATCGTCCTGGGCCATCTCGGGTCTCTGCGGGTGCCCTCTCCGGCTGCCTTCGGCCTGTACGGGCTGCGTGTAAGGGGCAGACCAGGTGATCGGCTACACGTACAGTAAGGAGTGGCCCTGGGCAAGAGAGACCTGTGGTGCGCGACTTGGGGAGGGACGCGCGGTGGACAAACTTGGGCGCGCAAGCCGCTGCTGCCGCTTCGCGATCAGCGACTGGGGGGGCCCCTTTGGGCCCGCACCAAAGGTCACTCCATCGAGAGGTCACTCTTACGCGTAGCCGAGGCCACAACGAGAGGATGCCCGCACTCTGGGCCACACATCGAGCGGAACACCAACAGCACAAAAAAACATCACATTCGATGGCAAACCAGGCTGCAACGATGGCCGGCGGAGCTGGACTTGCCCTATGGGTGCTTGGCTCTCCGGCAACCCCCGCGCGCATAGGAGAAGTCCAGCTGGACTTGTCTCATAGGTATAGGTGGGGTGCTGGGCTCTCCCCGGCGACCCCCACCAATAGGAGAAGTCCAGCTGGACTTGTTCTATGGGTGGCGTGCTTAGCTGACTGGCGACCCCCACCCATAGGAGAAATCCCGGCTGGCCATTCGATGGCCTCCAAGGCCTCACGCGAGGGGGCAAACCACCAAATTACAGCACGGGCCGGCCCGCTCTCCGGGCCAGGCCACACATGCGGGGGCAAACCGGGCTGCCGGAAACGCCCTCCGAGACGCACCAGCCAAGGACACTGAGGAATATGAGGAGGAGGAGGAGGAGGAGGAGGAGCAAGGGCAGGAAGAGAGAGGGCAGGAGAGGTGAGGAGGAGGACGAGCCACTTCCTGAACCCTTCAGAAATCCTCCGCCCCCGAAAACCTGCGGAAACCTTTTGAGGAGGAGAGGGGGAAAACCTCTTCTCCCTCGTCTCCCTCGTATTGACATGCCTCTGTCTCCCTGTCCCTTCTTCATTGCTGGGTTCATCCTTCTTCTTCTTGTCGTCTTCCTTCTCTCCCTCTCCCCTCCCACTCCCCCTCCCACTCCTTCCTCCGGCTCCCCCTCCTCTTCTTCCCTCCTCTCAACCTCATTATATTACTCTTCTGTTCCTCTTCACTCCCTTCTTTCTTCCCTCCCCCCTGCCCCCATCCCTCTCCGTCCTCCTCATCCCTCCCCCTTCCCCCTCCTCCTCTTCTTCTTTCGATTGTCACTGTTATTACTAGTCCTGCTCCTGCTCGTCCTCTTCCCTTGTCCAGTCTTCATCCACCGTCTTTCCCCTTGTTTCCCAACTGGTTCTCCTTCTCCTCCTTCTTCTCGTCCTTCTCCCCCTCATCATCATCACCATCGTCATCCTCGAACTAGTATTATGAGGGCATTGGCTAAAGAACCAGTGGAACAGAAATCTAGAGTTTGGAAGCTGGTGGACTCCCAGCGTGGATTGACCATGGATATCACCATGGACATCCTCCAAGGTCTGAACCTTCCTGGGCACATTCCTAAACCAACGCCCCCATCGTGACATATTGCATTCTGGTACTCATCATCGTCACCATTAGTAGCATCACCGCTAGCGCCAATGCCGATGTGATGTTTCCTCGTCTTCCTGCGCTAATTCATCCCTCCCCTCCTCCTCCGCAGCCTGGGCAGTAAGAACTGAGCCAGATTGCTTGGCTCTTGAATCGCCATGGCAAGCAGACTACATCGTCTTCGACGGGCGCAGCATCACAATCATCACCACGACCACCCTCCACCTCCTCCTCCTCCTCTGCCTCCTCCTCTTCCTCCTAATCCTCAGCAGCAGCACCTTAAGTATACAATCATGCTGCTATGCATCATCATCATCATCACTACCATCCTCGTCATCATCATCACCATCATCCTCATCATCAACATCATTATCATAATCATCATCATCATCATTATCATCATCGTCGTCGGAATCATCACCAGCACCATAACCATCATCATATTCTTCATCAGCACCATGAGCATCACCATCTCCATCATCGTAACTACCACCACCATCACCATCACCACCATCAGTATCAGCACCATTATCATCCTCACAACATAATCCTCTTCAGCAGCACCATCATCACAATCAACATCATCATTATCATCATTCCATCTTCAGTAAAACCATCATCATCGCCATCAGTATCGTCATCATCATCATCGTCATCATCACAATCATCGGAACCATCACCAACGTCATCGGCATACGCATCGCCTTCATCATCAAACTTATCATCAAGCTCATCGTCATCATCAGCATCGCCATCAGCATCAGCATCACCATCGCCACTATCCTCATCATCAGCAACATCATCATCATCATCAGCAGCATCATCACCACCATCACCACAATCACCATCACCATCACTATCACCATCACAATCACCACCACCATCACCATCACCATCATCATCGTCATCAGCATCATCGTCATCATCAGCATCACCATGATCAACAACATCATTAGCATCATCATAGTTCGTCCTTCCCCTCCTCCTGCTCTTCATCCTTACTCCTCCTCCTCCTCACTCCTCCTCCTCCTCCTCCACCTCCTCCTCCTCCTCCTCCTTCTCCCCCTCACTCGTTCCCCCTTCTCTGGGGAAACCGACAAGTACCGAGATCGCTACTCTCAGGACCTCTCCCCGGGCGCGTTCTGGCCAGGATTTCGGGGCGTACCGAGCCGTGCCGACGACGGCCTCCCAGGAGGCGAAGGCAGGCGAGAATGAGAGAGTGGTAGCGGTATCGGTACCTCTTCCTTCTCTGATCCTCCTCCTCCTCCTCCTCCTCCTCCTCCTCCTCCTCCTCCTCCTCCCTCCTCTGCCTCTTAGACGACGGCGAGGCCGCTGAGGCGAGCGCTTGCTCTCGAGCGTCGACCGGATCGGCACGCCCTTGGGCGGGCTCGGTGGGGGGCGCGGGAGGCCGCGAGGCTGCCTCGCGCCCCTCGCTCCCCCCTGGGTTCCACCGCCCGCTTCCTCCTCCTACTGGTGTTCCTCCTCCTTCTCGGCCTTCTCGTCTTCCTCCTCCTTCTCTTCTTCCACCTCCTCCGTCTCCTCCTTCTCATTATCCTCCTCCTCCTTATCCTCCTCCTCCTTATCCTCCTCCTCCTCCTCCTCCTCCGCCTCCTCCTCCTCCTCCCTATACTCTTCCGCCTCCTCCTGCTCCTCCTCCTCCTGCTCCTCCTCCTCCTGTTCCTATTCTCCTCCTCCTCCTCCTCCTCCTCATCCTCTCCCTCTTCTCGTGTTTCTACTGCTTCTCCTCCTCCTCCTCCTTCTCCTCCTCTGCTTCACTTCCCCCTTCTCCTCCTCCAACCCCGCTCCAAATCCTGTCAAGTCTCACCCCGGACACTCCAGGATCGCAGGAGGTTCTCGGACGCTTCCGGCAAGCTACTTATCCTTTAGGTCGTTAGGAAGGCCTCAGAGACCACCAGGGTCAGAGGCCGGGGTGGAAGCACAACATGTTTACCACATGTTGCTCTGCCTCCTCTTCCTCGTAGTCCTCCTCCTTCTCCTCCTCTTCCGCCCTCCTTCGTCCTATACTCCAGACGAGCAAGACTAGGGGAAGGACGATGAGGGTGATGGAGAGGGGGAGCAGGAGGATGAGGAAGAGCAACAGGACTGAAAACCTCCTCCTGCTCCTCCTCACCCTTTCATCTTCCCCTCCCTCTTTCCCTTCCTCGTCCGCCTAATCCTGGTCTTTTCTTCTCACTCCTCTTCCTAAAACCCATCATGAGGAAGAGGTGGGAGAAGAATGAGGACGAGCAAGATGAAGAGGGCGACGATGAGGCACACGACAACGATGCTGGAGGAGGGAGGAGGCAAAACGGTAGGAGGAGGGACGAGGACGAGGACAAGCAGCACCACGAGGACCCCGGCCCGCTCGCACCCCGCCTACCGCCCTCCCTGGGACGGGCACCGGCCGGGGCCCGCGGGAACGTCCCCGGCCCCGAGGTCTGCGCACCGCCTCGCCAGACGCCCTCCCGCCAGACGCCTGCGCTGGATCGAGCCGCGACAGCGCGTCCGATCGGATCGGCAACGGATCGGGTCGACGTCGGATCGCGGTGCCCAGCTCCGGCTGGCCCCCGCCGAGGTCACCGAACCAAGCCGAATGGGATCGAGGCGGGGTGGCGGGCCCCGTCCGCGGAGCGAGCCGCACCGAAACGGACCGCAGGCGGCCTTGCGGGCCTCGGCCACGGAGAGGTCGCCCGATCGGGATCTCGGGAGCAGCCCAGGAGCCAGAGCCCCTCGCCGGAGACCAACGTGGACCTTTACTCAGCGCCCTGGCTGTGTCATTATACCGACGAACAACCCAAGCAGTGGAAGGTTTGAACATTAATGATATGGACATTTCGAACGATTGTAGGATCGATCGTGAGATGGACAGTGGGATCGATAGTGAGGACGAAAGAAAGGCCGATGATAGTGAAGTCGATTCAGTGAGATCGATCGTGAGATCGCTCGTGTGATCTATAGTTAGATCGATTGCGATATCGATCGTCAGATCGACTATGACATCGGTAGTGAGATCAATAGAAATGTGGGTAATGCGATCGATGGTGAGACCGATCGATCAGGCGATCGACCAAGAAACCGGGAACCTGGAAACCTGGCAACCCCGCCGCCCAACGAAATCGGTCTGGAACCCAAAGCTCGGAACCCGGGAACCCGAAACGGGGAGCTCGGGAATCCGCTAGGATCCCTTGGGTGCTAGTACGGATTGGGGAAGATTCGATTGGCGCTAGGAAGATCCGCCACCGTGCCGCTGGACACGGAGTGGGCGTGTCCTCAGGTCCTGGGCCCCATCCTCTAAGCCTCAGTCCTTCTTACCCCTGAGGAGCCTTTAAAGGGCCCAGAACCCTAAATCACAAATCTCCTGGGGCTTGGTGCGGTTCCCTTGGGCATTGGCACATCGTGTCGCGTGGCTTTTTCGGGCCCACGAGCGCCCCGAGACGGGCCAGGAGAGCCCCAAGAGGCCCTCAAGACGTCCCAAGGAAGCCCCGAGTCGTTGATCCGTCACTCGAAGATGCTCTAGAAGATCCCCAGATGACCCAATAGACTTCCAAGACGTCCAAAGAGGCCTCCAAGGGGCCTCCCAAGAGAGACCCGAGAGACCAACATCATTGATTTCCAACAAGTTGTTGGAGGATTTTAGCGTTCTCGCCTTTTCGGCTTCCCGAGGCTCCCAGACGACCGTAGAGACCCCCAAGACCGTCCCAAGAGGCCTCTGAGAAGACCCCCAAACGGCCCAAGACGGCCCCAAGACGGCCCAAGAGGCGCCCCAAACAACCCAAGAGGGCCCCAAAACGGCCCCAAGAGGGGCCAAAAGAGGGAACACGAACCGAAAATCCGAGCCTTCTGTCCCAAGAAGCTCCCAGGAGGCCCCAAGAGGCGCCCAGGAGGCCCCAATAGGCCTGCAAGAGGCCCCCAAGAGGCTCAAAAGAGGCCCCAAGAGGCCCTCAAACTGCCCCCAGGAGGCGTGCAAAGTGCCTCCAAGACGGCCCGAGAAGCCCCCCACGAGATCCCAATGAACATCCCATAGGCTTCATATACCCACAACCCAGGCACGGTGGCGGGATGGGCCGAAAGCCACTCGATCCGCCGCCCCCTTTTGATTCATCAAGGGGGTGCCTGGCGTGTTAGATCCTCTCGGTTTTGGCTTTTGTTTTTTTCCAAAAGAACTCCTCCTGGGGCTTCGGCCCGTCCCGCCGGCCACCCGGAAACTGCATAAATCAATGCCTGAAACGGCCGCTTCGCTCGGGACATCCTCAAAATATCGCGAAGATGGCCCAAGATGGCCTCCAAGTCCGCCCAAGATGGTCCAAGACGGCCTCCAAGACGGCCCAAGAGAGTCCAAGACGGCCCAAGACTGCCCAAGAGGCCCCCCGGAGGCCTCCAAGACGGCCGAAGAGGCCTCCAAGAGGTCCCCCAGGAGGGCCCGAGGAGGCCAAAATCATTGATGTTCCATCGTTTTTTGAGGGATTCTGGAATTTGCTTCTTCTCGGCATTCCGACGGCTCAAGACGGCCCAAAAGGCCCCCAAGATCGCCCAAGAGGCCCCCAAGAGGTCCCCATGACGGCCCAAGTGGCCTCCAAGACGGCCACAAGAGGGCCCCAAGACGGCCCAAGAGGCCTCCAATCGGCCCAGAAAGGCTTCTAAGACGGCTTCCGACGGCGTCAGACGGACCAGGAGCCCACCAAGACGGCCGAACATGGCCTTAAGATGGCCCAAGACGGCCCAAGAGGCCTCCAAGAGCGCCTCCAGGAAGGCCCGAAAAGGCCAAAATCATGTATTTCCTCGTGGTTTTTGAAGGATTGTGGCATTTGCTTTTTTTCTGCCTTCCGACGGCCCAAGACGGCCCAAGTGCCCCCAAAGATCGCCGAAAGATCGCCCAAGAGGCCTCCAAGATGGCCCCAGAAAAGGCCCAAGAGGGCCCCAAGACGGCCCCAAGAGGCCCCCAAGACGACACAGGAGGCCTTCAAGACGCCCAAGATGGCCTCCAAGACGGCCCTGGAGCATTCCAAGAGGGCCCCAAGTCGGCCCCCCAAATGGCTTTCGACGGCGTCAGACGGACCAGGAGCCCACCAAGACGGCCGAACATGGCCCTAAGATGGCCCAAGACGGCCCAAGAGGCCTCCAAGAGCGCCTCCAGGAAGGCCCGAAAAGGCCAAAATCATGCATTTCGCTTTGGTTTTTGAAGGATTGTGGCATTTGCTTTGTTTTCTGCCTTCCGACGGCCCGAGACGGCCCAAGTGCCCCCAAAGATCGCCCAAGAGGCCCAAGACACGGTCCCAAGAGGCCCCTAAGACGGCCCAAGAGGTCTCCAAGACGCTCAAGATGGCCTCCAAGACGGTCCAAGAGCCCTCCAAGACGTCCTCCAAGAAGGCCCGAAAGGGTCAAAATGGCCTCCAGACGGCCAAGATGACCTTCAAGATGCCCACGTGTTCCCCGAAGGCTTTCCAAACCGATTCGGGGAACACATGGTCCGATAGCTTGGCAGGTCTGGCCTCAACGTTCGGCCACATAGGGGCTTCCAAAAAGGCAGGGTGCGGCGGTGATTCGCCGTAGGCGTCTTCGATCCGCCGCCCCCTTTTGATTTATCAAAGGGGTGCCTGGCGTGCCGGATGATATGGCTTTTGGTTTTGGTTCTTTTTCCCAAAGAACTCCCCCTGGTGCTTCGGCACGTCCCGCCGGGGCCGCGGAAGGCGCTCAATTCCCCAACAAATCCTCCAAGACGACTCAAGATGACCTCCAAGATGGCCTCGTTGGCCCAAGATGGCCTCCAAGATGGTCCAAGATGGCCGCCAAGTCCGCCCAAGATGGTCCAAGACGGCCTCCAAGACGGCCTAAGAAAGTCCAAGACGGCCCAAGAGGTCTCCAAGAGGTCCTCCAGGAGGGCCCAAAGAGGCCAAAATCATTGATTTTCCTTCGGTGTATGACGGATTTTGGAATTTGTTTCTTCTCGGCATTCCGACGGCTCAAGACGGCCCAAGAGGCCCCCAAGATCCCCCAGGAGGCCCCCAAGAGGGCCCCATGACGGCCCAAGTGGCCTCCAAGACGGCCCCAAGAGGGCCCCAAGACGGCCCAAGAGGCCTCCAGCACGCCCAAGATGGCCTCCAAGACGCCCAAGATGGCCTCCAAGACAGCCCCGAAGCGCCCCAAGAGGGCCACAAGTCGGCCCAGAAAGGCTTCTAAGACGGCTCCAGACGTGCCAGGAACCCACCAAGATGGCCGAAGTTGGCTCGAAGCTGGCCCAAGACGGCCCAAGAGGCCCCCAAGAGGGCCTCCAGGAAGGCCAGAAGATGCCAAAACATTGAATTCCTAAGGTTGTTGGCGGATTTTGACATTTCCTTCTTTTCGGCCTTCCGACGGCCCGAGACGGCCCAAGAGCCCCCAAATATCGCCGAAAGATCGCCCAAGAGGCCTCCAAGATGGCCCCAGAAAAGGCCCAATAGGGCTCCAAGACGGTCCCAAGAGGCCCCCAAGACGGCACAGGAGGCCTTCAAGACGCCCAAGATGGCCTCCAAGACGGCCCTGGAGCATTCCAAGAGGGCCCCAAGTCGGTCCCCCAAACGGCTTCCGACGGCGTCAGACGGACCAGGAGCCCACCAAGACGGCCGAACATGGCCCTAAGATGGCCCAAGACGGCCCAAGAGGCCTCCAAGAGCGCCTCCAGGAAGGCCCGAAAAGGCCAAAATCATGCATTTCCCTTTGGTTTTTGAAGGATTGTGGCATTTGCTTTGTTTTCTGCCTTCCGACGGCCCGAGACGGCCCAAGTGCCCCCAAAGATCGCCCAAGAGGCCCAAGACACGGCCCCAAGAGGCCCCCAAGACGGCCCAAGAGGTCTCCAAGACGCTCAAGATGGCCTCCAAGACGGCCCAAGAGCCCTCCAAGACGTCCTCCAAGAAGGCCCGAAAGGGTCAAAATGGCCTCCAGACGGCCAAGATGACCTTCAAGATGCCCACGTGTTCCCCGAAGGCTTTCCAAACCGATTCGGGGAACACATGGTCCGATAGCTTGGCAGGTCTGGCCTCAACGTTCGGCCACATAGGGGCTTCCAAAAAGGCAGGGTGCGGCGGTGATTCGCCGTAGGCGTCTTCGATCCGCCGCCCCCTTTTGATTTATCAAAGGGGTGCCTGGCGTGCCGGATGATATGGCTTTTGGTTTTGGTTCTTTTTCCAAAAGAACTCCCCCTGGTGCTTCGGCACGTCCCGCCGGGGCCGCGGAAGGCGCTCAATTCCCCAACAAATCCTCCAAGACGACTCAAGATGACCTCCAAGATGGCCTCGTTGGCCCAAGATGGCCTCCAAGATGGTCCAAGATGGCCGCCAAGTCCGCCCAAGATGGTCCAAGACGGCCTCCAAGACGGCCTAAGAAAGTCCAAGACGGCCCAAGAGGCCTCCAAGAGGTCCTCCAGGAGGGCCCAAAGAGGCCAAAATCATTGATTTTCCTTCGGTGTATGACGGATTTTGGAATTTGTTTCTTCTCGGCATTCCGACGGCTCAAGACGGCCCAAGAGGCCCCCAAGATCCCCCAAGAGGCCCCCAAGAGGGCCCCATGACGGCCCAAGTGGCCTCCAAGACGGCCCCACGAGGGCCCCAAGACGGCCCAAGAGGCCTCCAGCACGCCCAAGATGGCCTCCAAGACGCCCAAGATGGCCTCCAAGACAGCCCCGAAGCGCCCCAAGAGGGCCACAAGTCGGCCCAGAAAGGCTTCTAAGACGGCTCCAGACGTGCCAGGAACCCACCAAGATGGCCGAAGTTGGCTCGAAGCTGGCCCAAGACGGCCCAAGAGGCCCCCAAGAGGGCCTCCAGGAAGGCCAGAAGATGCCAAAACATTGAATTCCTAAGGTTGTTGGCGGATTTTGACATTTCCTTCTTTTCGGCCTTCCGACGGCCCGAGACGGCCCAAGAGCCCCAAAATATCGCCGAAAGATCGCCCAAGAGGCCTCCAAGATGGCCCCAGAAAAGGCCCAAGAGGGCTCCAAGACGGTCCCAAGAGGCCCCCAAGACGGCACAGGAGGCCTTCAAGACGCCCAAGATGGCCTCCAAGACGGCCCTGGAGCATTCCAAGAGGGCCCCAAGGTCCCCCAAACGGCTTCCGACGGCGTCAGACGGACCAGGAGCCCACCAAGACGGCCGAACATGGCCCTAAGATGGCCCAAGACGGCCCAAGAGGCCTCCAAGAGCGCCTCCAGGAAGGCCCGAAAAGGCCAAAATCATGCATTTCCCTTTGGTTTTTGAAGGATTGTGGCATTTGCTTTGTTTTCTGCCTTCCGACGGCCCGAGACGGCCCAAGTGCCCCCAAAGATCGCCCAAGAGGCCCAAGACACGGCCCCAAGAGGCCCCTAAGACGGCCCAAGAGGTCTCCAAGACGCTCAAGATGGCCTCCAAGACGGCCCAAGAGCCCTCCAAGACGTCCTCCAAGAAGGCCCGAAAGGGTCAAAATGGCGTCCAGACGGCCAAGATGACCTTCAAGATGCCCACGTGTTCCCCGAAGGCTTTCCAAACCGATTCGGGGAACACATGGTCCGATAGCTTGGCAGGTCTGGCCTCAACGTTCGGCCACATAGGCGCTTCCAAAAAGGCAGGGTGCGGCGGTGATTCGCCGTAGGCGTCTTCGATCGCGTGCAGCATCGATCTCCCAAAACATGCAATCTCTGTGAGACTGTCCTCCCGCGAGGCGGTGCACGCTATCCCCCTTCCAGGGCTTCCACTGCGCCCGCTATCCCCAACGTGGGGGACAGCGTGTAATAAGCGGGCCGGCGGCGCCACCTCGCAGGCAATGTCTGCAACGCCAGCCGCACTCTGTAGTATCCGACACCATGCCTTCACCACGCTCGCCATCGCTTAGACGTTCCTTCCTCGTGCATATTGTTGGCGTTTTGCGCAAGGTGATCCAAGATGCTCCTCGATGGTCCTCGCCGAAGAAACCATGCACACCTCTGAGCGATGCCGAGGCCACCATGCCTTCAACACGCTTGCGCGTGGGAGGAGGAGGCGGAGGAGGAGGAGGGGGGAGGAGGCGAAGGAGGAGGAGGAGGAGGAGGAGGAGGAGGGGGGAGGAGGGGAGGAGGAGGAGGAGGAGGGAGGAGGAGGAGGAGGAGGAGGAGGAGGAGGAGGAGGAGAGGAGGAGGAGGAGGAGGAGGAGGAGGAGGAGGAGGAGGAGGAGGGGGAGGGGGATAATTGTTGCGTGAAGCGCTAACGAGGCGCAGCCGTTCTCTCGGCCGCTGGGGAAATCCTGCGGGAGGCACTCGGCGGAGGAAGAGGGAGAGGATGAGCAGAGGGGAACATGACGCGGAGGAAAGGGAGGCGTCTTGGGGGGCCTCATGGGGCCTTTCGCACATGCGTTCGGAGGAGGATGATGATGATGATGATGATGATGAGGAGGAGGAGGAGGAGGAGGAGGAGGAGGAGGAGGAGGAGAAGGGGGATAATTGAGAATGGAGAGGCCAGGCGCACCAGGGTGCGGGTTCGGTGAGCGGAAACACTGCATCTGCTTATGACGAAGCGCTCGCAACAACAACTGGCTCTGCCGCGGCTGCAAGTTCGTCCAGGGCTGTGCCGTGGATAGCCGCCCGCACATATGGAGTGAGGCCAGGAGGAGGAGGCGGAGGCGGGGGCGGAGGCGGAGGAGGAGGAGGAGGAGGAGGGCGCCCGCCCGCCCATCTCTGGTGGTCCCAGGCACGCGCCAGGCCCCCTCCTGCACCGAGCCAAGATCGTCCCCGCAAGTCTCAACGGCCTCCAGGGCCGACTACGGCACCCATGCCAGCCTATAAAAAGCCCAGGTGCATCAACGACTGATGCGAGTGCTCCAGAGAAGACTCGACAGGTCCCAAGAGGCCCCAAGAAGCTCCCACGAGGCGCCCAAAGAGGTATCCAGAGAGGCCATCGGCGGCAACTAGCAACGACATGCATATTCCCCTACATGTGGCTGCACCGAGGGTTTCTTGCACGTTTGAATTAAGTGTGAACGTGATGTTTCCGATGTTCGCGATTATGTCTCTGATGGTGGCGTTTTCGCGCTCAAACCCTCGTGCTTTATGTGTGAGACTCTATGGCTGGTGCACTAGTACATACTTGATGGTTGCTGCAGTTTCCAAGGTATTGCCCTGGTGCTCCATGGGTGGTGCGCAAACTGATTGGTAAAGACGCTGGGTAAGACACAAGACTCTTCCGACTGCAACCCACGCTGCAGACACGACGAAGGCATGGATCGCGATAGGTACAACATACATACGGGCATTCTTGACCTGGGAAGATCGAATTGCTAAATTGACCCAGGTGTATAGCTTGTGCTCTATGATCGTTTCATGTGTTGCAATATCGTCGGTCTTGCCCTGATCTTCAGTAAATTTTGTCGTATGGTTGGTTCCCTCTGATGCCCTTGATGGTTGCACGTTCCGCGCTCTTGGGCTGGTGCTCCCCGGGTGGTGCTCCATGGCTGGAGTCCCGTTAATGCCTTTGAGTGGTGTGATGTGTTTGTTATTGCGCTGGTGCCCTCGGGGGGGGGGGGGGGGGCTATGGCTAGTGTCCGATGATGGCTGGAAAGGGTCGTTACGATATTCGCATGATTGCCCTGCTGCTCTGTGGGTGTTGCTCCATGGCCGGTGCCCGATGTTTGCCTTTGTTTCTTGCGATGTCTATGTTTCTGCGCTGGTGTCCCACGGAGGCTGCCCTACGGCTGCTGCCCAATAACGACTGGAAATGACTGTTGCGAGTGTCTCGTTCTTGCCATGGTGCTGTGCAGGGGGTTCTTCGGGGCTGGTGCCCTAGGATGCCTTTCATGGTTGCGATTATCGTGCGCACCGCATCGGCTGCACCTGGTCGGCTGCACGGTATCAGTGGCACCGCATATGTCACGCCACACAGGTTGCACCATGCAGAGATAGCATCACAATGTATGTTGCACCGCACACAATGCACATGGAGAGTGATAGGACCTATTCTCTGAGGGTCCACGCTGGTTATCCTTTAGGTTTCAGGTTTCTGGTTTCCAGGGCCTTTCGTCTCAAACATCATCTTCGGGGCGGACTTCAACAACAACAACAACAACCACAAAGACCGTCCCGAGAGACCCTCTTTCCAAGATGGCTCCGAGACCCCCACGAAGCCCCCAACAGGTCACCCACAAGCCCTCAAGATCGGCGGCCAGCGAGGGTGGGGGAGTGAGAAGGAGAAGGCCTTCTCAGAAGGCGGCTGGACTTCTCAGAAGCCATCGCGCCTTCTGAGAAGTCTTCGGGGAAGGCTTAAGGGACGTCTCAGAATGCTGGGGGACTTCCGAGCCTTCTGAGAAGGCCCGCCCCTTCTCACTCCCCCCCTCGCTCGCCGCCGGCAGATTACCCCCAAGAGGGCGCCAAGAACCCCCCGCTCGCTCCCCCAAACGCCTCCACCAGAGATACCCGTAGCCCGCAGAACGCACGGCAACGAGACCACGCTCATGCTGCGGCGACGCCGTTACCCGACGCGCCTCGACCAGGCTCGTCATTTTCTTACTCCCTTCGGCCACTTCCTGGCAACTGCAACGTACACACACTGACACACCCACTATCTATGTCTTTCTCTCTCTCTCTCTCTCTCCCCCCTCTTTCACACAGGTACCGAGCAACACACACACAACACAGAGAACACTCACAATACTCAACACGCCGACAGACGCACGAGCGCACTCACACACACACACCACACAACACACAACATACAACACACAACACGCAACACGCAACACGCAACACGCAACACACTCACACACACCACACACCACACACACAAGCCACAGAACACACACAGCACACAGCACTCGCTCTGCGGACGGCCACAACTCACGCAGCCAAACGGTGGCAACAATCCATCGTGCTGCAGATGGCCGTGCGCGGAGGCCAACCGCGGAGCGCTCGACATGGCCTCGCAGAACGGCCAGACCAATAAACAAGGAAAGAAGACGACCTGGGCATCTTCGAGCCATACGTGCGGTAAAACTGGTTACATCTCTTCGTCGTCGTCGTCGGCGTCGTCAACATCTTCTGACATCTGGACGATCGAAAAAGGGTACGGAAGACATGGGTACAATGCTCAACAGCAAATCTTGTCCAAAACCAACGGCGGCCGCTGTTAGGCAGGAGGCCTGCTGTCTCAAGTGGACACCGTCCGCGGCGACACCGGCTGCGAGTCCTGTTCAAAATGAGCAAGAGCTGCTGTCGGCCTTTGGTACCCATACTTTCCGTATCAATTTCGATCGTCCCGATGACACCGCGCGGATGGTTCCGCCTTGCACTATCGGTGCTTCCCGACGGCACAAATCGTTGCACATCGGCCGCTTCTGGGTCACCCGCGGGGTTCCACCCGGAACGCCCCCGCCGGGGCAGGAGCGGTCGGCATCTCGGACTGGGTCCTGGTCGGCCGTGCCACGATATGCGCGACAGCGCCATTCACAGAGGCCTCCCACATGGGGCCCGAGCAGATGGGGTCAGAGGACCACGCAGCATCGCCACTGAATCGCCAGTGCATCGGCGACGTCGGTGTTGCATCGGCGACGTCGGCGTGGAGGAACTCGGGCTCCACATCGAACCGCATCGCCGATGTATCGGCGATGCGGCGCGATCCTTCGACCTCATCTACTCGGACCCTACTTGGAGGCCTAGAACTCAAACATCGGGCTGCATAGGATCGTCGCAATATCGGAATTGAATCCGATCGAGCGGGCCAGCAAAGTCGAGATCAGATTGGATCGAATCGGGTTAAGGCCGCATCGACGCGGCGCGAGCCCACTGGACCTGTGGAAATCTCCAGGCGCTGTCCAATCAGCAAGTCGAGGAAATATCTGGGAGGACTGCTGCTGCTGCTGCTGCTCCTCGTGCTCCTACTCCTCGGCTTTTTCCACGCTCGGAGGAATCCTTCCTCGGCGTTTCCCTAGCAGGTTCGCCAAGAGCTAACACAGCCAGCGCCACCATGCTTGTTTTAGTGGCGTTGGCTGTGTTGGCTCTCGGTTCCAAGCGCGATCGCGGCCTCCCCCGCTCGTTCACTCCGGGAAGGGACTCGAGAAGTCAACGATAAGCAGGTAAGATTGCCCCTAATCCTTTTCCGCGGGGGCTTAAGGTAGGAGGGCCAAACACATTAGGGATAGGCGGCCTGTTCTGCAGATGTCTCAGACGAAACTGCCCATATGTTCAGGGATAGTCCTCAAAACCAAGGGTTTAAGGTAGGCCAGGAATTCATTGTGTTGTTTGGGGCTCGGGCATGTTATGGGGGCTCGGGCTTGTAGGTATGCGTGCTGATTATCAGCAGGGGGCCCTGCCGCTGACAAAAACGAGCCGCTGGAGGTCTGGGGGACGGAGGACTCGCCGGAGGCGAAGCAACGAAGAGCCTGCCATCGCTCGGAATTCCGTTCCCCGTGCATGTTGTGCGGTTTCGTGCGTGCTCTTTGCTCCATTTCGGCTTGCCTAGACGGGGTTCTTCCTTGGTCAAAGGTTGGTGTCTCGGGACGCTACTTTGCTCGCTTCCTGGAAACTCCTCGGGTTCCTCGGGTTTCTTGGGTTCCTCGGGTTCCTCGGGTTCCTCGGTTCCTCAGGTTCCTAGGGTTCCTCAAGTTCCTCGGGTTTCCCGGGTTTCTCAAGTTCCCCGGATTCCTCGGGTTCCCCGGGTTCCTCGAGTTCCCCTCCCTCGGTGCCTCGTCGTATGCTTACTGCGCCCGTTCCAAGCACTGCCAAGCAATGCCACGCAACGCCAAGGAATGCCAAGGAATGCCAAGCAACGCC
Organism: Prorocentrum cordatum; assembly: GCA_963575745.1. Classification (NCBI taxonomy): domain Eukaryota; class Dinophyceae; order Prorocentrales; family Prorocentraceae; genus Prorocentrum; species Prorocentrum cordatum. Next base: position 275,480 of record CAUYUJ010015590.1, on the reverse strand, counting down.
AAGCAATGCCAAGCCATGCCAAGCTATGCAACGCCTGCATGGGTTGCTCAGATTCCTCGGGCTCCCTGGGTTCCCCGCCCCCGGTGTCTCGGGATCCTCGGGTTCCCCGGGTTCCTCGGGGAGGTTCTCCAGGTTCCCCGGGTCCCTCGGGTTCCTCGGATTCCCAGGGTTCTCCGCCCCCAGTGCCTCGTATGCTTACTGTGCCCGCTCTGAGCCCGTTCCAAGCAATGCCAAGCACTGCGCCCATGCAATAGGAAGCTTTCCCCTAATTGGGGTCGCGCCAGGTTCAGTTTCCGCAAGATGAGCCAGGATGTTCCTCGATGGTCCTCGCCGAGGAAGAAACAGCACACGTCCGAGCGATGCCAAGAGAGGCGGCGGACTGGAACTCCCTGGAGGTGCGAAGTCTCACCTGATTCGCCGAACCAGCAGCAACGCTGCCAGCACAGAGTGCCCACTGCCTCCAGATCAGAGGGTGGCCTCGCTGGCCTGAGCGTCACTCAGGGGGCGCCACGATGATTGACCAAGAGAGGACCCCTAACCCGTTGGGAGGGGGCCTGAGTTAGGAGGGCCAGGAGCATTAGGGACAGGGGGCCTTTTTCTGCAGGCGTATCGAACCAAACCGCAGAGCCATTGCCCCTAATGCGAAGACGGGGACCTCAGTGAGGATACGTTTAGGTCGGACATGTCCCCCTACAGGCGGGTTTGACGAAAAATGAAGACTAGTCAAACAATGGTTAAGCATACACAACAAATAATAGAAATATCGTCCCCCGACTAGTTATTTCTTTACTATATCTCAATATTCCTCCTGTCGAGGAGCAGGCCCGACTTAAGGCTACGTCTTCATCTCTTGTTGTTAGGGTTAGGGGTTCTTTCGTCCTCAATACCATGAGCACGAAAGATCAAACGTAATGAACGAAGCCTGGATTGGAGTGGAACATGGCGCCACGAGCAGGGAGGGCAAGACACCGGCGGGCGTCCGAAAGCGACGCGCCTCGCTGTTGACGATCACGATGCCAGAGACGCCTGCGGCGAGGGCCAAAGGACGACGACGACGAAAAAAACGACAACGACGACGACGACGACGACGACGAAAAAGACGACGACGACGAAAAAAACGACGCCGAAAAAACGAAGACGACGACAAATAATCATGGACTGATGAATGGCCCGTGTGCGCAAGCTGGATCTTACGTAGTGGGCCCTGGAAACGACAAGGCCGTTTTTTTACTGGTTCCGTTTTGCCGTTGTTTTGCTGGTTCTGTGTCTGCTGGTTCCGTCGCCGATGCTTATCCGGCTCTGGTTTCGTTTCCCATCCCGGGGCCGCTTTTATGCATGGGTCATAGAATGGTCGGGGCGGAGGGGAATCGAAGATCGACGTGGATCAATTTCCCGTTTTTCTTGTAGAAGTACAATAGCAACAAAAGCATACAAGCATTCGGAGCCGAGATCGGTCAAGCGATACAAACACTCGGAGCCGCGTCAGCACGTCGTCCATCGCAGGGGCCACTAACCTTAGACTGCCGAGCGGCGCGGCATACTACCTCGCTAAAACATGCAAGCCTGATGGCGCGTGTACGCTGAAACAGGCCAAGGGAAACAGTCTCGCAACGCGCGCTTACATGGCGACACTTGGTCAGTCATGCGCC
>CAUYUJ010015590.1:203831-268831 GCA_963575745.1 Prorocentrum cordatum | reverse complement strand
TGATGCCTTGATGCCGCTGTTGGAATCCCTCCTGGATGTTCGCTGCCTGCTGGGCCGACTTCGCAGGCGACCGGGCCGCGCCAGCTGCGGACTGAGGGGCCTCCTCCCCAGACGCGTCGCGGCTGCTCTTGGTCGCCCAGACAAGGCGCTCGCCGCGCTGGCTGCACTCGGCGCCTGGTCCATGCTGGTTTCCGTAGTGATGGGCGCGCTCTCGAGAGCGCTGGCAGTCCGGCGGCAACTTCGGAGGCGGCTTCTTCGGAACCGCTGATGCCGCGGCGCCTGGCCGATCTGCTTGGCGAGATGCCGCCGGCTGCGCAGTCGCTCCGGCCGCCGCCGTCGCTGCGGGGCCCTGCTGAGGCGGCGACCCCGAGGGGGCTGGAGGAGGCCGGGCGGCCGCGGCCGCTGCGGCATTCCACGGCGCGGGCCCCGTCTGCATCGCCTGGGCGCCCGCCGCCGATGCTGCCCCAGCCCCTGGCGGCGACGATACTCTTGAAGTCCTGGAGCAGCTCCCGACGATGAGGGGGCCTCGGATGCCGCTGGCCCCGGAGGCGACGCCACCTCCAACTCGGCCTCCGAGCTCCAGTGGAAGCTGTCGGCTTCTGGCCCCGCAGGTCCTGTTCCCGCGGCTGCCAGGTCGCGACGCCTCAGGAACTCCTGCGCGGCGGCCTCCTCCTTGGGCGGGTCCTTCTCCCCGCCGGCCTCGGCGACCGACCCGGGCAGCCCTGCCGGGGTCGCAGCCCGGCCAGGCCTACATGGCGACGTCCTGGAGGGCTGAAGCGCTCACCTCGACGCATGAACGACTCGCGGAATACACTCGGACAGAGCTCGAGTCTCGAGCCCAGATGTGCTGCGGAGAACCCCGCGATCAACGTGGCGACGACCTCCTGGAATTTTCCTGGTCTGCGCCTGGTTGCGTCCCGCCTGCCAATTGATGCCTTAGCTCCCTCTCTGAATCCCAGGCCCCCCGCCGTTCTGGGCGCTGAGCAGCAGGCCGGGGGCGCCGCTCACGGTGGCCTCGTAGGAGGCTGAGGGGCGCTCCGGGGCTGCGATGAGGACGAGGGAAAGGAGGTGGCGCGCCGACAGGGGGCCATCCTCGAGCATCTCTGGCCCCGATTAACCCTGGGCTAGCAGTAACGACTGACTGCTCAGAGCTGCCTCTGGAACTCGCCGGCTCACGAGGGGCCGAACGACATCCGCCGCGCGGTGCCCCCGGCCCAGGCGAGTGAGAGCAAGGTCCTGCTCGAGAGTGCCGGGGGGCATCCCGTTCCTGAGCAGGTCGAGACACAGGCCAGGGCATCGACGAGATTCACGTTCAAAATATGGGGCACGTCCTCGGCTGGAACCGCCGTCTCGACGACGCCGAGCACGCGTCGGAGACGCGGCGGGAACAGCGCGGCGCTGAGCACCGTCGCGGCTCCGCCCACTCCGCGAGCGCTCGCCCGAGATCGCTGGGCCTCTGGAATTGCCGCGCATCGCAGACCGAGGCTGGCAAGAGCCGCCGACTCTCGATTGGGCGCCCGTCGCCCGACCAGGTCGCCGCCGGCCCCCGGATCTTCCAGGGCCTGGGTGGCCCAGGCTGCGATAGATGCAGCAGTCCGCGATCTCCGCGGCCCCTGCGTCCCAGGCGCCAATCTGCGGGGTCAGCTCAGCGCCGTCGAGCGCGCCGCTGCCGTCAGATGCCTCGCCGAGCGAGACCACGCTGTTGAACGCGAGGTGGGTCGCGCCGCTGCAGGGCGCCCCGTCGAAGATGTAGCCCGAGATTCCTCGACGCCCCCCCCGCTTCGCCCGCCCGGACTTGCTCGTGCCCCAGCCTTGTCGCGATTATTGGGGCACTCCCTCTTAAATGTCCCTTCTCGTTGCAGATCTTGCGCCGCGTGACCGTCGTCGGCTGCTCTGGGGTAGGCCGACTGCTCCGCCTGCGCCCATGTCCAGCTCTGTGGGATCGTCCTGGGCCTCCATCAGGTTGGCGGGGCCTCGGCGGGCGAGACTTGCCCCGGCCCGGATTGGGCCCTGCTCCGAAGTGCTCTCGATCCCGCGGGGCCGCCCGCTTGAAGTCCATGTTCTGCTTCCAGGTGCGGCAGTGACGGGCCTCGATCGTCGCGGGGCCCCCCCAGAGCAGATTCCCGTCCAAGCTCAGGTCCTCGATCTCGGCCAGCAGCGCCTCGACGTCGTCCTCGCTGTCCGACTCCGAATCCCCATCGTCGTCAGGGTAGCCGTCTTCCTCGCCGACCCGGTCGCCGCCGTCGAACCGACCAGGAGGGCGGACAGAGCGAGGAGGAAAAGAACCGGCACTGGTCGATTCGGCACCGGGGTCGCGGCCATCGCGAGATGAGGCAAGCACGGCCCCTGGCCAAGGCTTGTCGGGAAGGAGGCGCTCGCTGCCCCCGTCGCCCATCTGCCTGAGGCCCGGGGCCACATAGCTAAAATCAAGCTGACCCTGGGCGAGGGTCCTAAGATCATGAGTGCCTTGGCCTGCGGGAACAGCGCCCTCCTCTAGCAGGAGGCGCTTGAGCTTGCTGGACATCCACAGATCATGGCCTTCGGTCTCCAACAACTGCGCCTCGCGCCGACTCGCGAACTGCGTTTGCGAATGCTGGGATTCGCGAGCTGCCTCGGAGAACGGGCGTCTGCCGGCGCGTCGTAGGTCATCGCCTTCCCGCTCGCCGATCACCATGTCTATCGGGTCGGGCGAAAGGGGGGGATAGAACAGGATATGCTTGAGAATCAGCTCGCGTGGCTGATTTCCCCGGCGCCTCCCAGCGCCAGAGGCGGCCAGGCGTCGAGGAATGGGCCCCTCGGCAGGGCCGAAAACAGCAGCATGGAGCAAATTTCGTAACGCTCCCTGTCCCAATCCCCCCCTTTCGTTCGGCCCGAGTCTATCCCGGCGGGAAGGACCTCGAGCCGCGCCTCGGAAGCCAGCTCGTAGTCGCTGGTGTCTTCGAAGTTTGCCTGGAAACTGTACTCGAGAAGCTTCATGAACTTGTCAGACCTGCGCCCGACCAGCACGCCCGCCATGTTGTTCCAGCGTCAAATCGATCTCTTCCACTGGCGGTAATGACTCCAGCCTGGCCACGACGGCGGGTCGCTGAAGTCTCCTCGGGCACCGCCGTTGTTCCAAAAACCGTTGCCGCCGTTCTCACCCCAGCCGTCGTGCCAGCGGCCGCTCTCCCAGTGGTAGCCCTTCTGCCTGGACTTGTAATCGGCGGTCGGGTCCCAGAAATTGTCGTCTTCTCGCTTCCACTGACCCCCACGACCCGGGTTTTTTTCTGCTGCTTCATTGCTCGCCTGGCCTCGTTCCCAAAGCCGGCCGAGCTTCCAGGAGATATCGGAAATCTGCCACACGTCGTCGTACTTGCCCTTGGCCTGCGTGGACGAGCCCTTGGATCCCATAATCTCGTGGCCTATGCTGCGGATCATCTCCGTCGGCTCCTCCGCCGTCGCGCCAGGGGCCGTGGCCGCCAGGCCCGGGGGCGCTGCTGCTGCTGCTGCTGCTGCTGTGCTGCTGCTGCTGCTGCTGCTGCTGCTGCTGCTGCTGCGCCGCCTCCCACGGCCTCGGCCGATTCGGCAGCCGCGCCGCCCGCTGGGGCCGCGCCTCGTGCACCTGCCGATCGGCACCGGCCGCCGCTGCTGCTCCCCGTTTCTGCACGAATGACAGCTGCCGTGCATCCCGCGCCGCCCACGCGGTGTCGGGCGCAGCTCGCCAGGGGCACGCAAGCGCGGGTCACCGCCAACTACCGGCCGGCGCTAGCGCCCATGGCCACCCGGCAATCCCCGCTCCGCTACCAACTGTAGCAGCAGGAGAGGTCAGCATTTGGTTTGGCCTGGAGCCAGAGTGCGAAACGGACGAGCACTCTGCTGCGCATGTCGTCCCTGATTGCTCAACCTAGTCATCAAAATTGGGATGTTGCAGTAAACCCCTCCTCCTCCTCCTCCTCCTCCTCCTCCTCCTCCTCCTCCTCCTCCACCTCCTCCTTCCTCCTCCTCCTCCTCCTCCTCCTCCTCCTCCTCCTCCTCCTCCTCCTCCTCCTCCCCCTCTCCCTCCCCCTCCGCCTCCTCCTCCTCCTCCTCCTCCTCCTCCTCCTCTCCCTCCTCCTCCTCCTCCTCCTCCTCCTCCTCCTCCTCCTCCTCCTCCTCCCTCCTCCTCCTCCTGGGGGGCACGCCTTTGTGGGTCTTGATGCGATTGAGGGTCTCCTCGACCTGTTGAGGCTCCCCGGATGGGGTTGGAGTGATGGGGTCGGAGGATCGCGCCGCATCGCCGATGCATCGGCGATTCACCAGAGATGCCTCGTCGACGTCGGCGATGCATCGGCGACATCGACGTGAAGCAAATCGGGTTTCACGTCGAGCCGCACCGGCGGTGCATCGGCGATGCGGCGCGGTCCTCCGACCCCATCTGCTCCGACCCATCTGGGAGGCCTAGGACCTCGGACATCGCCGCTGGCGGACCCCGCGGTTCCCGAGGTTTGCTCCGGCGGGGCGCCCGCGGTTCGTCTGGCGCGGGCTGCACACGGCTGCTGTTCCACACGCCTCGTCCCGCAGCTTTCCCCCCCCCCGCGCTTGCGGTGCGGCCGTCCTCCCCGCGCGCGTGCTCTCCCCGCCGGTCCTCCTCCCGATCAGGCTGCCATGGGGCCATGGACTCGCCATCGCTCGGACGTCCATTCCCCGTGCATGTTTCGATTTCGTGCGTGCTTCTGTTTTGCTCGATGATCCAGGATGTTCCCCGATGGTCCTCGCCGAGATAAAATGCACACGCCCGAGCTGTGCGAAGCGGATGAGAAGGGGCGTTGCAGGGACGGTTCTCCCTACGATTTCTCGCCGCTCTCGGCCTCCAGGGGCCCTCCCCGGGCCCTGGGAGCGACCGTCAAGAGGCGGCTCGGGACGGCGAGCTGATCGTGGGGAAGGATCCCGGGGTCCAGAAGCCGTTTCCCTGAAGTCTCCCGTCCTCCATGGCGACTCCGCCCCAGCCAGTGTTCGCGGCGCGCGCCAAGGGAGTGGCGAGAGGGAGTTGGCATTTTGAGGAGGCGGGTGCTCCGAAGGCAGGGCTCTGCTTAGAGTGGCCCAGCGGCTTCTGAGAAGCCCTGTTGGAAGCTGGGGGGGGCTTTTAAGAGGCCACCTGCCTGTTCATAAACTCCCCCGCCTTCTCAGACGGTCAGAACCCGCCCCCCCCCGTCGCGCCAACCCGTGGTGCGCGACGCTTCAGAAGTGGATGCAATCAAGCTGGCCCCTCTTGCGCCCCCGACATTGCCTGCATCACACGCGCCTCCCGCCCTCTCGACCCCACTCTGGGGACTAGACCTGCGTTACGTGTTGGCGTTCTTTGACAGCCCCAACGCCCGAAACGGGCCTCCGGAGGCCGAAACTGGAACAAACATACTTTCTCGGAGATCCACGCAGACTACTTGCATCGGTGCTGGACCCCCCCCTCCCTGGCGCGCGGAGCCCTCCGAACCCCCTGATCGGAGCAAAATCGGCGCGTCCCCGCCGAAACGCCGACCACGACATCTCCGATTTGATCAACACATCGAAGTTCGGCCTTTCTGTTTTGAGCCAACCACGGAAGTGACCAGTGATCCTCTGGACGACGAATCTGCAAAGGCAGTTTGGAGGTGGCAAACCTGCCCAGGATGGTCAGAAGAAACGGTTGTATGCACGAAGCGTCCGGCTCCAGACATTCTGAAGCCAAACGTGTTGATGCCTCGCTGAGGGGGCAACGATAAGGGGGGGACTGGCATACGTGGGCAAGGTCGGCCTTGAATCGGCAATACACCGCCGACAGATCGGCGATGGGCCCCCGACATTGCATCCGAACGTTCCTGGGCAGGTTAGGGCTATCGGGCCCCTATCGGCTATCAATGGGCGACGGGGGATCCATGCCTCCCCCCTTCTGCCTATCCCTCGCTATCGTTGCCCCTGGCTCACTCGTATTTGTACGCCCGAAATGGAAACGGACAAAAATGGGAACAATGCCCAGCAATGACAAGACGAGCAACAACAACAGCAACAACAACAGCAATAGCAACAGCAACACAACAACAACAACAACAACAACAACAGCAACAACAACACCAACAACAGTAACAACAACAACACCACCACCACCACCACCACCACCACCACCACCACCAACAACAACAACAACAACAACAACAACAACACCAACACCAACACCAACAACAACAACAACAACAACAACAGCAACAACAACAACAAATGCTGTACAAAACCGACAGCGCCCGCAATTGAGCAGGCGGATTGCTCGTCGTCCATGAACAACGTCCGCGGCGGCGAGGACAGCGAGTCCTGTTCAAAAGGAGCAGGAACTGCTGCTGGGCATCGTACCCATCCCCTAGAAGAAGAAAAAACTGCATAAACACAAACTTTTTGGCGCTCCGTGCGGATTTCTTGGATCCGCGCTGACCCCCCTCCCTGGCGCGCGGAGCGCGCCAGGGGCGGCGCCGGAGGTGCCCTCCCCAAAGTGCGGCAGGTGCCGCCTCGTTCGGCGGCGGGAATCCGCGATGTCCACGGGAAACGGGACCCGTCGCCAATCCACGCCCCCTTGATCCACGTTTGCGATCGCCTGGCGCAAGGGGGCTGCCACCTCCTCGAGGAGGGCCCCTCGGGACCCCCCCCGAAGCGCCGCCAGACCGCCCCGAACACCCGAGGGCGTCCAAGAGCCTCCTCGAGCCTCGGTCCCCGGAGTCCGATCCTCAAGAAGGCCCCAGACGTACGACGCCGTGCTCTCTTCGCACCGTGGCTTCCCAGAGGTCTGGCCCCCTCCACGGGGGCCCGCTTTTCATCAAAACACTTCGCGCCGTGTCAGGAGGAGGAGTCGGAGGAGTCGTCGTCGTCGCCGGAGGAGGAGGAGGAGGAGGAGGGGAGGGAGGAGGGGTCCTCCTCCTCCTCCTCCTCCTCCTCCTCCTCCTCCTCCTCCTCCTGACCCCGGCGCGAGGAGTTCAGGGGAGCTGGCGACCCCAGCGAGGTACGACGAGGTGGAGGGGCAGCGTGTCGTGGCGCGGGGCATTGTGCGCGCGGGCCGGGCGGGGGCCAAAAGGCGTGCTGAAATGCGACGAGGGGGCATAACATTAAGTCGGGCATGTGCCCCCACAAGTGGATTTTGGAGGAACAAATTGAAATGCTCAAAAATGTTCAAACACATAGTCAAACAAATACCATCACAAAACGTTCCCTGACTACTGTTTGACTATAATTGAATATTCCTCATATCGAGGGACATGCCCGATTTAAGCATAACATCCGGGAGGTGTCGTGGTCCAGGCCATAATGTCCACCACCCCTTCGTGCTCACGCCGCTCTTCGAGAAGGGATCGCTTGCAGAAGCGATTTGCCCCAAGGTCGACTTGTTCGTCGATTCGGCAAAGCAATATATAGAGTGGCCCGCACATCTACGAACATGATGCGCCGCTTTTTCGTGAGCTCGGCGAGACAACCCCTTCAGGGGCAACTCGATGCTGCAGTCGATCCTCTGGGCCTCTTGGGTGGGGTCCGAGCAGACGGGGTCGGAGAGGATCGCGCCGCACCGCCGATGCATCGCCGATGCGGCTCGATACGGAGCCCATGTTTCTCCACGCCGACGTCGCCGATGCGTCGCCGACGTCGGCGATGCGTCGCCGGTGCATCGCTGATGCATCGCCGATGCATCGCCAATGGCATCGCCGATGCATCGGCGATCTGGCGCGATCCTCCGACGAAGTCTACTCGGGCCCCATCTGGGAGGCCTCCAGACTTAGGTCGGGCGTGTCCTTCCACAGGCGACTTCTCCGTCGAGGGGGTCGTGTTCCAACGGCCACACGGGGCCAGGGAGGCTCCTCCCTCCTCCTCCTCCCTCCTCCTCCTCCTCCTCCTCCTCCCTCCTCCTCCTCCTCCTCCCTCCTCTCCTCCTCCTCCTCCTCTCTCCTCCTCCTCCTCCTCCTCCTCCCTCCTCCTCCTCCTCCTCCTCCTCCTCCTCCTCATCCTCATCCTCTCCATCCCTCCTCCTTCCTCCTCCTCCTCTCCTCCTCCTCCTCCAATCTCCTCCTCCTTCTCCTCCTCCCTCCTCCTCCTCTTCTCCTCTCCTCCTCCTCTCCTCCTCCTCCTCCTCCTTTCCTCCTCCTCCTCCTCCTCCTCCTCCTCCTCCCTCCTCCTCCTCCCTCCCTCCCCCTCCCTCCCTCCCTCCCTCCTTCCACCTCCCTCCCTCCCTCCACTCCTCCACTCCTCCGTCCAGACTCAGCCGCCTTCGCTCTCGCCCTGCCGTCTCCGGCTGCTTAGTGCGTCCTGGCCCCAAGGGGGTCAGGTAGGACTGAAGCCGCGGAGGTGGGTCGGGGGTGGGGGCTTGGAGCGGATCCGGATGGTCTCCACCACCCACGCTGGCAGACTGCGGTATGCCTTGCAAGGACTGGATGGTTGACCCCAGGGCGGATCCCTTTTACAGCTCCCTGTCCGCACTCACATGCGCTCACTCGGGAAACCCCTGGTGCAAGGTGGGATGCCCTCCATCCCCTGCTACCCCTGGAATCGCCAGGGAGGTGGGGGGGGCCCTCCTTCCACCGGAGTTGTTGTCCCCTGTGCGCGGATGTGGGAACCGACTGAGGTCAGGCCGCGGCTGGTCCACCTCCCGGCTGCCCTCGGGGTGTTGTCCCTGCAGCCCTCAAAGAATGCCCACAGTGGCCACCAGCCAGCCAGCCTTCCTCCCTCCCTCCCCCTCCTCCTCCTCCCCGGCCCCCGGAGTCCGAACGCGGCGGAGAGAAGCTTCGGGACGCGTTTCCTCAGGGCCAGTTTGCTTCGCTCGAAGAAAAAAAACATCGGCATAACCACAAACTTCTGTCGCGCGCGCTCCTCGCGCCAAGGAGGGGGCCCAGCGCGGATCCAAGAAATCCGCGCGGAGCGCCAACAGTTTACGCTTGCGTCGGCTTTTCTCGTTCGATCTGTGAAGACCTCGTGGTGGAAACCCGCCTCCTCCTGCCAGGGGGCGTGCCGAAAGAGAAGGAGGAGGGGGGGGGGCACGAGATCTCGTGGCCCCGGCCATGATGTTCGCCCCCCGCCCCGCTCTGGCCCACCCCCCCGCACGAAGGTCCTCACGCCCCTGCTCCTTCCCCCCCTCCCACTCCTCCCCGGGATGATGATGATGATGATGATGATGATGATGCTGATGATGATGATGATGATGATGATGATGATTATGATGATGATGATGATGATGATGCAAATGATGATGATGCTGTTGATGATGATGATGATGATGTTGATGATGCTGATGATGATTATGATGCTGACGATAATGGTGATGAGTATGCTGATGATGTTGCTGATGACGATGATGACGACAATGGTGATGATAATGATGATGGCGATGACGATGATGACGATGACGACGACAATGATGATGATGACGATGATGTTGATGATGACGAAGATGGCGATACTGATTATGATGATGAGGATGATGGTGATGATGATGAGGATGACGATGATGACGATGCTGATGAGAATGATGATGATGCTGATGCTGATGTTGATGTTGATGATGCTGATGATGAGCAAGGCGATGATGACAAGGATGATGATGCTGATGATGATGATGATGATCATGATGATGCTGTTGATTATGATGATGATGAAGATGATGACGATGGTGATGATGATGATGATGATGGTGATGGTGATGCTGATACTGATGATGCTGCTAATGATGATAATGATGATACTTACTACTGTATTCATGATGCAACTGATGATGATAACGATGACGATGACGGGCCATGCCCCCAGCCTCCAACCCGCCGGGGCGGCCTCTCTGTTTCCCCGCGGCGGTCTCTGCTCTGCCCGCATCTGTCCGCTCGGCGTCCGCGGCGCGGGCGCGGCCCGCCGTCCGCCATACGGGGCGTGGGGAGGGGAAAGGCGGGGACGCCTCGAGGGCCGAGGCGGCAAAACGAACGAACGACGAAAGAGCGAACGACAAACAAACGAACGAACGACCCAGCGAGCGAGCGAACGCACAAGCGAACAAACGAACGAACAAACGAACGAACGAACGGACAAACGAACGAACGACGGCCAAACGAATCATGATCCTCAGGGGGACCGCGAGCGAACGAACGACAAGCGAACGCACGAACGACGAACTAACAAGGTGGCCCCAGCTTTTCGCTTCATTTTCCCTCTTGGGCCTCGTGATGGGTGCTCCTGAAGGTCGTGGGGGCCTCCTCGGAAATCCTGGGGGCACCTTGGGCCAGGGGGACTTCTTAGCAACTCCTGGAACGTGTGTTGGCGCCAACGTGTGATAGCGTCCACCAGAGCCCTTCAATGCGACGCAAGCGGTGTAATGAGTGCCGCCCCAGGCTGCGAGCTATCGACGGAGCTGGCAAGGGGTAGTAAACATGCCTCCTGCTCACACTCGTCCCGGAGATCATCGGAGGGCAGGCAGCCACGTGTGAACCTGAGGGACAACTTTAGGGGGACCAGCTCAGGGGGGAAACATCCACCCAGAGTCGGCGATACATCTCCGATAGATTGGCGATCGGCCCCCGATAGCGAATCCACACGTTCCTGGGCGGGGTGGGCTATCATACCGCTATCGGCGATGAATGGGAGATTGGCGGTCGATGCGTTCCCCTATCATATTGCTGCTCCTGGGAGCTCTGCCCCTGCACGTCAGATTTCTGAAGCCAGGTGAACCCGCTGGGGTGTCCGGGTGTCCGATGCCCTGGAGTGTCGATTAGACCCGTAGGGATAGGGTGCACAAGCGGCAGCGGAAAGGAGGGGGGTAGGGAAAAGGGGGGTACGACTCGGCCCTGCCGCCAGGCGCTTTCCTCGATACCTACATTGGCGCCTCCGGCGCTTGGAAACAAAATCTGTGAACTGATTCGCGAACACCCCCCTCCGTTCGACCCGACGTGGGGGTACGCGTCGGCTGCAATCGAAACATGCCCACACCCTGACAGTCCCCTCGTCGCAACAAAAGAACACGCCATGACCCTCTTGGCCGTTTGCGGCCCCCAGGGGCCCTCACCGAGCTCGGGGGCCGTCAGCCCCCCCCCCAAAAGCTGGGATGCGAAGGTCCCTGGGATGCGCTCCAGACCTCGAGGGAGCCACGCTGCGACAACAATCACGACTTCGCATGTCTTGGGTAACACGTGAGCGTTTTCTGATTCGGCGTGTCGACACTGGGCGGAAGGGGAGGAGGTCTGGCTCCTGACCTCTGCTTCATGCGACTGTTTGAGACAGTGCGTCATATGGAGGCGACTCCACCTGCATGAAACAGGCGCCCAAAACAGCCAAGAACAACTCCATGGGAGGGGGAAGGGGGATTTGAGGGCCCGCGCCGATCGGCAAAACAAGAAATAAGAAAACGACAACCATGGGCCCCTTCGCCGATGTTCTGTTCTGTTTCGTGCTTTTTCGAGCCGTGCTTTGATGCGGCACACTCTCGGGGAGACGTAAGACTCGCACTCGGGGGCCTCGGGTTGGCCTCACGGGGCCATCATGAAAACGACGGGACCCGGTCCGAAATTTGGCGCGCGCTCCCGCTGCAGACGTCCCACGGAAATTTGACCGTCCAAATCCAGGACGCGCTCGTCAAGAAGCGTTGACAGACCCGAGTACCGGCGCACTAGGGTCTTACGCTTCCTCGACGTGCGCGAACGAGCAGCGACGGCAAACGAAGCGGAAGGGCCAAGCGCGCCCCCAGCAACCACCCAAAGCCCTTTTAGGTCGGGCCCCCCTACCGGTGGATTTTGGAAAAACACAAAGATAGCCAAGCCGCATTCCAACAAAAATTAAAAGTCTTGAGAATACCTCTTTTATGCGGCATGCTCTTGCATATTCCTCTTGTATGTTGAGCGTACCTCTTGTATGTTGAAGATTCCTCCTGTATGCTGAATGTTCCCCCCACCATGTTTGAAGTACTCTTGGATCTTCCTCCTGTTGAAGGGGGCTCGCCCGCCGAGCCTCGGCCCGGGGAAGCGCCGCGGAGGCCCCCCCCCCACCCCCTGGGCGGGCGAAGGGGCCCTCTCTCGGCGGGGGGGGGGCACCCCTCGAAGGCCAGAGGCCAGGGATTGACCCAGAACGGCGTGCTTCGTCCTCGCTTTGTTTCCGTCGTCCCTCGTTCGTCTTCCACCCGCCTCTGCCGCCAAACGGAGTCGAAGCGAAAGCGGCCCACGAAATCGCCCAAACGCGCTTGGGTCGAGCCCCGGCCAGGGGCGCGCCTCGCCCTCTCAGGCGGGTGCCACCCGTGGGGGGGGCAGGCCTGCGCGGGGGGTGGAGAAAAGAGTTCTGAAGGGGCCCCTGAGGGCCCCCTTTCGGAGCCAGCAGAGGCCCCCAAAGTGCTTTAGAGGGCCCCTGTAGGACCGTCAAGGGCCCATTGGGGCTCAAAAGCGGGGGATCCTTCAGGGCCCCGACCCCCCGTTTCAGCCACCCCCCATAACCACCCGCCCGACCCTCGTGCCAGGTGTGCGCCACCGGTATGGCAACAGCGCTGACATGGTGGCGGCGTTGGACACGGAGCCATTGGATCATCTGCAGCGAGCGAGGAGGAAGTGACAGACTCGAACCTTGCGGCTCGAAGCTCGAGGCGGTTTTTCATAGGTTTCGGCCTCTGGGGCCGTGCCGTGTTCGAGCCTGGGGACCCCCGAAACTCGATCCGGGGCGAAAAGCCGCGTCGGATGAACCCCAGGAGGGTCTAGGGATCCATTTTGACTGCTATTCGGCGCCACGCCCGGGGGAGGAGTGAGAAGGAGAAGGCCTTCTCAGAAGGTGGCGGGGCTTTTCAGAAGCCCTCGGGCCTCCAGAGGGGTTGTTTGTGTCTTCGGGAAGCGCCTAGAGACCTTGTCAGAAAGCCGGGGGCTTCCGAGCCTTCTGAGAAGGCCCGCTCCTTCTCACTTCCCCCTCTCGCTCGCCGCCGAAATAAAGAATCCAGGGTCTGGAAGCCGGTGCAAATCCGACTGGGGCTGGCCATGGATGTCACCGCCGCCCTCATCAGCTAAGGCATCCTCCAGGGTCTGAAGCACTCTGGGCACACTCCCTGATGAACGCCCCCACCGTAGAAAAGGATGCGCGGTAAGGACGCAAGGGCCTTGGACGCCCATTCCAAAGCTTTTCGAGAGGGGCTGCCCATCGAAAGTGGTTGAGGATGGACCGACGATGACTGAAGAGGCAAGGATGCAAGGGTAGCCTTGGGAGGTCGACTATCCTTACTATCAATGCTGACTGTAGGAAGGGCACACAACGGTAGGCGCATGAGCCTTGGGAGGTCCGCGCGGGTTTCTTCGGTCGGGCCGGGACCTCCCTGGCGGCGCCTCTGGCGCCGCCCCCAGAAACCCGCCGACCCCAGAAACCGGCGCGGATCTCTCAACGTTTCTGCTGACAGTAGACGCGCATGCTAATACATGATGCTGTGATGAACCCGCCACCGTAATACCGTGCCTCGAGACACGAAGTGGAATGTCCTCAGGCCCTCAAGGGTTCCGTGTTCTCTGTGCTCAGAACTGGAGAATTCTACTTCTCCAGGGGCTGGGAGTCCAAATTCTCAAATGTTCCCGGCGATCACGCGCGCTCTTGGGTTCCGTCGCTTGGATTTAGCAAAACAAAAAAACAAAGGCCCTAAGACAGGCCAGGATGGTCCCAAGAAGCGCCCGGGAGGTCTCCAAGACAGCCCAAGAGAGCTCCAAGACGCAGGCTTCAAAGAAGCCCCAAGAGCGCTCCAAGAGGACCCCCAAAAGGGCCCTAAGAGGAGCACAAGTCATTGATGTACCTCTTGTGTTTGGATGCTTTTCACGTTCTCGCTTTTTCGGGCTTCCGACGCTCCAAGATGGCCCCGGAGGCCCCCAAGACCGCCCCAAGACGGTCCACGAGGCCCCTAAGAGGACCCCAAGACGGTCCCAAAGGGCCCCACAACGGCCCAAGAGGCGCCCAAGATCGCCCAAGAGTGCCCCAAGACGGCCCCAAGAGGAGCCCAAGACGGGAACACGGACCGACATTTCGAGCCTTCCGCTCCAAGATGCCCCCAAGAGGCCCCCTGGAGGCCCCCTGGAGGCCCCAAGGGGCCCCCAAGAGTCCCAAAAAGAGGCCCCAAGAGGCCCCCAAACTGCCCCCAAGAGTCCTCAAAACTGCCTCCAACAGGCCCCCGAGACGCCTACCACGATGTCCAAACGAACATCCAAGAGGCCTCTAACCCACAACCCAGGCACGGTGGCGGGATGGGCCGAGGGCCACTCGATAGTTGGGCGCTATTCGTCGATTCCCGAGGGTCCCATGGTCCCAGATGAGGTCCGAAAAAATGGGGTCGGAGGGTCGCACCGCATCGCCGATGTATCGCCAATGCATTGGCGACGCCCGCGTGGAGAAGAATCGGGCTCTACGTCCAGCCGCATCGCCGATGCATCCGCGATGCGTCGCGATCCTCCGACCCCATCTGGGTTTTTCCGCGAGGAGACGTGAGTCTCGGGTTCGGGGGCCTCGGGCTGGCCTGGGAAACTGACGAGACCAAATCCGAAATTCGGCGCGCGATCCCACTGCGAGCGTCCCACGGAAACTGCACCGCCAAGCTCGGGGCGGGTCCGCCACAACACGCCGGCAAACCCGAGCCCTGGCCGAACTCGAGACTCACAGTCATCGTGCTACCATAGAAAAGTTCGCGCCAACGAGCGAAGAGGCTTTTCTGGCGGCGGCCGGCCCAGTGCTCCGCGCTATCGGCAGCCTCATCCTCACTGTGTCTGCACCATCGCGTTCGTGACCAGCGAGTGCCTGGGGTCATCGGCGGCGACCCCAGGGGGGGAAGCGAGGAGGGGCGGGCCTCCTGCAGCCTCCTCGGAAGGCTCGGAAGTCCCCCAGCCCTGCGAGCAGCTTTGCTGCGCCCTCCCCGAAGGCTCAGGGCACCTCTCGGAAGGCGCGCAGAGGGCTTCTGAGAAGCCCCGCCGCCTTCTGAGCAGGCCTTCTCCCTTCTCACTTCCCCCCCCCCCCTGGCCCTGGGCGTGGCGCCGAAAATCGGTCAACATGCGTCCCTGGACTGCACGGCTTCCACCGGGGCCGTCGGCGACCCGAGGAGGAGGATGAGGAAGAGGAGGAGGAGGAGAAGGAGGAGAAGGAGGAGGTGGAGGTGGAGGGGAGGAGGAGGAGGAGGAGGAGGAGGAGGAGGAGGAGGAGGAGGAGGAGGAGGAGGAGGAGGAGGAGAAGAAGAAGGATGAGGAAGAGGAGAGAGGAGGAGGACGGGTCGCCTAAGCCCTTCGGAGGAACCCTCCACCCTGGACCCCTCGCCCCAGGGGGCGAGTTCCGGGCGCGCCCCCCCCCGGGGGGCCCGGGAGCGGCCCCCCCGAGGCCGGCGCCTGTGGCGAAGACCGCCCCTCGGACCTCGAAGCTCGAGGGTTGAAGCTCGAACCTCGAGGTTCGAGCCTCGAGCCTCGAAGTTCAGACCTCGAACCTCGAACCTCCAACCTCGAACCTCGAGGTTCGAGCCTCGAGCCACGAGGCTCGAACCTCCGGCCTCGAAAGGCCCGAACCTGTGGGGGTGCTCGCCGCCGAGTGGTGTCCGGCGGCCCCCGCTCCGCGGAGCTCCTCCTCTTCTCGTTCTTCTTCTCTCCTCTCCTCCTCATCCTCCTCTTCTCCTCTTTCTTCTCGTCCCTCTCCTCATCCTTCTCGTCCCTCTTCCTTCTCCTTCTCTTCTCGTTCTCGTCCGCAGAACAGGCCAGGCGTTTCAATGGAGACTCCCTGGTTGCCAAGGGCCCCGAAGCTTGGAAGGTGCCAGGTGCTACGCGGACTGAGGCCAGCCCGTTTCCAACCTTTGGCTCCTGGCTTGGGTCTCTTCCGTAACCTCTGTGGCTCGGCGCTGTAAGAGGCCTGCGCAGCAGCTGCACGGAGGAAGGGCAACTCCGACTGAAAGGTGGGGCTCTAGCTTCTCACGGCAAGAGGTGCCTGCTCCCGCTTGCACCCCCTCCCCCAGAGACCTGCTCCAGCCAACGTCCCCGAAAGACTCACTTGACACAAAGACGCTCCGCGGGGGATCTCGACAAGGCCCCAAGACTAGCAAGCACCTTCCCGTTGTCCTCGTGCTTCTCCTCCCCCTCGTGCTTCCTCCTCTCTCCCTCGCCATCGCCTTCCATGTTATCTTCTTCCTCACTCTCCCTCATCCTCAGGGGGGTCCTGCTCCTCCTTTCCCTTTCCCGAGGACCGCCGCAGATCCTGATCAAGCCCCACAGATCAGGCTTGGATTCCATAGACCCCGCTGAAGCACCGCTCACCGCCTTTCCCTCCCCTTCCCCCTCCCCTTCTCCCTCCTTGGCCTCCTCGTCCTCCTGCTGCTGCTGTTGCCCTTCGTTCTGGAGCTTCCCTTGCCCAGCCCCCCCTCAGCACAAAACTAAAAGCTCATCATCGTGTTCCTCGCCTTCCCCATCCCTTCCCCCTTCTTCTCGCCCGTTCTCCTTCTCCTCCTCTTCCTGCTCCTCTTCCGCCCCTCCCCCTCCGGTCTGTCCTCCTCCTCCTCCTCCTCCTCCTCCTTCTCCTCCTCGTCATCTTGTCACGCCCGACGGAACAGAAAGGGTACGATGCCCAAAAGCAAATGCTGTCCCAAAGAGACAGCAGCCGCTGTTGTGCAGAAGTCGTTGTCTCAAGTGGACAACGTCCACGGCACAGCCCACAGCGAGTCCTTTTCAACATGGAGAGGAACTGCCGTCGGTCTTCGCCCTCATTCTGCGCACCCACTTCGATGGTACAAGTCGTCCCTCTAACCCTTCCCCTCCCATCCCCCTCCTCCCACCACTGCAAAATGTGCCTGCCAATTCCCCCGCATCGAACGGCGCCTGGATATACCGGCCTTCTTGTACACGCGGTCGCAGAAGTGGTGCTCCGGTTCAACCTCCAAAACAAATCAATCACCATCATATTGGAAATCGGATCGAAATGGAATGTGCTCCGGATGGGCCGCATCAGCACGGAGCCGGAATCGAATCAAATCGAATCGGATTGGCTGCGCCAAGATACACAACAATACCATGCAAGCGTCGCACCGCACCGGATCACTGGAATGTGGACATCGGATCGGATCGGGCCAGCCAGGATCGATCGCGAATCGAACCTACCAGCTCGGAATGGACGCGAGAAGCCATCCACCCACGCTCAAGCGAACACGGCACTCAAGCGTGTCGCTGCGCTGGCTCTGGCCCGCCATGCTTCGGCGCGAGGCGCCATCCACGTCACAATTCCCCAGCGCACTCTGGGCTTCTTCATAAGCGTGGGGGGTACTCCACCGACGGGAGTCAACCTCGCCACGTCGTCGCGCCGCCGGGGGGTCGGAGCGCCTTCGGCGCGCGGTGGCTACCCGCGACGGGGGTCGATGTGGGGATGTCGGCGGGGGTGACGCCCCCCCGACGCTTATCAGGAAACTCGAAGTAAACGTCCCCAGACTTTGCAAGCCCCCGCCGCGTGGAACGGAGCGAACGCTATCCGCTCGCAAGGCACAGCGTGTCGCCGGGGCCGCCGCCCCGACGAGCAGGCAGGCGTTCCTGCCCGCAGGTGGCCCCTTCTTGCGCGGCTGTTTTCGCCCCCCCTCGAGCCGCCGCCTGCAGGAAAAGGCAGCCTCTCGAGCCCGAGTCGCGATGCGCGAAGCCCGGGTGTCTTCACGCCCATGGGTCAGACGCCCGGGCTATCTGGGATAACCCTGGTCTTTGGCAACTCCAGCTTGGGCCCCCGACGCGCGCACCAGGAGTCATGACCCTGACCGCCAAAGGCCCCCGATGGCTCGGGAGTGGTTTTGGGCGCCCGAAGTATCCCGGGTCAGTCTCCAATCTGGGGCAGCTCCGCGCATGGGCCCGCGAGGCACGGAGCAGGAACTGCCCCTGGCCGCTCCCGGCGCTGCCATTCGGGCTCGGGACGCCACGAGCTCGGGCTTGGGGCGCCGCAGCTGCTCTCCAGCGTCCAGGCGAGCGTCTGCCACGCAGGCTGCCTGTGCCTTCTCCCTGCTGTGCGTGCAGGCGGTCGTGAACTGCTCCGACCTGCGCAGGTCGCATAAACGACTGCCCCCGGATGGTCCCCGGAGGCTCTGGCCGGGGGCGGCCGGAGGGCCCCGCGCGGCGCAGCCGCGGGGCCTCGCGAGGCGCGCAGCGCGGCGCTGTCCTCGCGCCCCCCAGGGGGCTTGCCATCCCTCGGACGCCCCGTCCCCTGGGCACCGTTCGGTCGCGCCTGCTTCCCAGAGATCCAACGCATTGAAAAAATCAAGACAAAGGTTTTCCTCAATTTTCTGCCTCTGGGAGCCCTCGCCGGGCCCCGGGACCGTCAAGAAACGGCTCAGGATGAAAAACCGGTCCTGGGGAATGCGTCCAGACTTCTAGGGACCGCGCATGGAAAAAATCACGACATCGGCTCTCTGGGTTCTCCCCCCCAAACATGGTCCAAGAGCTGCTCCAGGATGGTGCAGATTCTTGTGGAGACCATGGGGACACCGAGAACTGCTGCTCCCCGGAGCTCTCTCCCTGGGTGCGTTCTGACGGGGATTTCTGGGCGAACCCAGCGGTGGCGACGAGGGCCTTCCAGGCGGCGCAAAACGGGAAAAAACGAGGGAAAGCCTGTGGTAGCACCTCGGTCAAACACGGGAAGGATCTTGCAGCTGGCCATGCATCAGTTCGAGCTGCAAGTGCTGGCAAGAGACGAACGCACAGAGTATCTGTCCAAGTTCGGCCCCTACAACATCACCCTCGGCCTCTCAGGTAACCATGAGATCTTATCTGGGGAATGTGTATGGTGGAGCCTCCTCTTCGCAGATCGGGTCTCAACTTTGTCTTGGGAATGGTGTTATTGCGTCTTCATCTCAAACGGGGTCCCAGATACATCATCTTGGGAACGGTGGTGTTTCGCCTACCACGCAGATGTGGTCCCAGATAGCTCCACTTGGGAATGGTGGTATATCGCCTTCATCGCAGAGGAAATCCCAGATAACTTCTCGTGGGGAATGGGGGTTCATCGTCTCCTGGGAGTCCTCAGCCGCCGCCGCCGCCGCCGCCGCTGCCTCCTCCTCCCCCTTGCCCTGCGCATGCACCTGCTGTGGATTTCACTCCCCGTTTCCCGTCTCTCTCTCTCTCTCTCTATCTCCCCCTCGTGGCGGGACGGGGAGGGGGAGGAGGAGGGGGAGGAGGAGGAGGAGGAGGAGGAGGAGGTGGAGGATGAGGAGGATGAGGAGGGGGAGGAGGGGGAGGAGGAGGAGGAGGGGGAGGAGGGGGAGGGGGAGGAGGAGGAGAAGGAGGAGAAGGAGGAGGATGAGGAGGCGGAGGAGGATGAGGAGGAGGAGGACGCTCATTGGCTCCCTTTGGTGTCTTTATCTGGCTCCCTTTGTCCCTAGATCTGGCTCTCTCTCTCTCTATCCCTCGCTTTGGCCCGCCGCCTCACTCAAAGCCACCACCTCCTTGTGCTCACGGTAACTACCCCCCCTCCCTCTCCCTACATGACGTTCGTATCGATGTGTGAATGCTCTTCGAGCAGTGCTTGTACCTGG
Source organism: Prorocentrum cordatum (assembly GCA_963575745.1). Classification (NCBI taxonomy): domain Eukaryota; class Dinophyceae; order Prorocentrales; family Prorocentraceae; genus Prorocentrum; species Prorocentrum cordatum. The sequence continues at coordinate 249,363 of CAUYUJ010015590.1, read as the reverse complement.
GGGTCCTTACTTCTCTTCTGGGAAGCCCCCTCCCTCTCTATATGTAGTATCTTCGATGCGTGAACTCTCTTCAAGCAGAGATGTACTTGGGGGTGCCCTACTCCCCTTCTCAGGACCTGGCCCCGCCGCGGCCCCAGCGGCCCCGTCCCCGTCCGTCGCCGCACACGTTGGCCGAATAAAGCGATCGTTTGCGGGCCCGACAGCCTCGTTCCCCTCCGTCGCCGCCCCATTGCAATCGCAGTACATTGCAATCGCACTGCATGGCATTGAATTTACATTGCAATCGCATTGTTTTGCTTCGCATTGCTTCGCGTTGCAATCGCATTGCTTCGCGTTGCAGTCGCATGGCGTTGCATTGCGATGCATTGCTTTTCATTGCTTTGCGTTGTGATGCACTGCTTTGCATTGCTTTGCACTGCCGTGTTTGCTTTGCATCGCGTTGCATCGCGTTGCATCGCATTGCTTTACGTTGCATACGTTGTGTTGATCTGAGTTGCGTTGCTCTGCATTGGTTTGATTCGTATTGCTTTGCATTGCGTTGCGTTGCATTGCGTTGCTTGGTATTGCTTTGCGTCTCATATGTTGTACCACCTGGGCTGCACCACCTGGATGATCTTTTCTAAAAACAAAAAATGATCTACCCCCCCCCGGCGTTATCAGTACCCATTTCGGGTATGTAAATCATTGAAGATTCTGATCACATGTCCATCCTAAATATGAATTTACACTATCCCAGGCTGGCCGGTATCCCCCCCCTGAGTTCCCCGGGTAAAAACCAATATGCGGTGACATGTTTTGTTCTGACATAACACTTGTTCACGAATCCCTTGCAGCAAATGAGACGAAGTGCACACGCGCGCGTCGTCGCGCGCGCATGCCGAAATCCTTCAAAAACCTTCGGTGCCGGAAGGATTTCGCAATCGAGTTTCCAAAACACATACGAAAACACAATGTTTCGCAACACTGATTTGCTAAAAAAGCTTCCGCGCGACCTCTTGCGAAATCATATATAAAACCATGGGTTTCTCAAGATTCTCACACAATGCTACCAAACGGGCTTCGCGCGCGCATGTCGAAATCTGTCGAACGCCCTTGCGCGTGTGCCGTCGCGAGAATCTTCTGCAACAAATGGGACGAAGTGCAGACGCGCGCGTCGTCGCGGGCGTATGCCGAAAACCTTCAAAACCCATCGGTTTCGGAAGGATGTCAAAATCGCGTGTCCAAAAACCTACAAAACCCAAGGTTTCGCAACACGGATTTTCAACAAAAGCGTGCGCGCGCGCTCTTGCGTCGTCGTCGTCGTCGTCGTCGTCGTCGCCGTCCTCCTTCCTCCCGCGTCGTCGTCGTCGTCGTCGTCGCCTACGTCGTCCTCTGTCTTTCCTCGTTTTCGTCGTCGTCGTCCTCTTTGGCGTCGTGGTCGTTTCCGTCGTCGTTGTCGCCGTGGTCATCCTTCCTCCTCCTCCCTCGACGTCGTAGACGTCCGCCGTCGGCGTCTCGTCGTCGTCCCTCCTATTTCGTCGCCGTCGTCGTCGTCGTCGTCGTCGTTGTCGTTGTCGTCGTCGTCTTCCCTCCTCCCTCGTCGTTGCCGTCTTCGGCGTCGCCGTCCTTCCTCCTTCTTCGTCGTTCGCGTCGTCGCCGTCCTCCCTCTTCCCTCGTCGTTGTCGTCGTTGTCGTCGTTGTCGCCGTCGTCGTCCTTCCTCCTCCCTCGTCGTCGCCTTCGTTGGCGTCGTCGTCGTCGTCTTCGTCGTCGTCGGCGTCGGCGTCGTCGTCGTCGAAGTCGTCGGCGACGTCGTCGGTGTCGTCGTAGTCGTTGTCGTCGGTGTCGTCGTAGTCGGTCTCAAGAGGTTTTGCAGACCAAGCTGCGGGTGGGTGGGTGGGACGTTTGCGCGAGCAGTGGAGATGACGACTTCCAGTTCAGCAGAGTGGATTCTCCTTTCTAAAAAGAGAATAGACTCTACCCCCCCGGACTTAACGTTTCCCCCTGGGATAATAAAAATTTACATATATATATATATATATATATATATATATTATGCACACTCTTCCATCCGAAATATGAAATCATACCATCCCAGGCAGGCTGGTTTCCCCTCCCCCCCCTGAGGGCCCCTTGAAACAAAAACACTATGCGGTGACATGTTTTGTTCTGACATAGCACTTGTTCACGAACCTCTTGCAACAAATGGGACGAAGTGCACACGCGCGCGTCGTCGCGCGCGCATGCCGAAATCCTTCAACCTTCGGTGCCGGAAGGATTTCGCAATCGAGTTTCCAAACCATACAACAACACATGGTTTCGCAACACTGATTTGCAAAAAAAGCTTCCCCGCGAGCTTTTGCGAAATCTTGAGACAACCCTAGGTTTTTCAAGATTTTCACAAAATGCTAGCAAACGGGCTTCGCGCGCGCGCATGTCGATATCTGTCGAACGCCCTTGCGCGTGTGCCGTCGCGAGAATCCTCTGCAAAACATGGGACGAAGTGCAGACGCGCGCGTGGTCGCGCGCGCACGCCGAAATCCTTCAAAACCCATCGGTTTCGGAAGGGTTTCGAAATCGCGCGTCCAAAAAACCTACAAAAACCCAAGGTTTCGCAACACGGGTTTTCAACAAAAGCGTGCGCGCGCGCTCTTGCGTTGTCGTCGTCGTCGTCGTCGTCGTCGTCGCCGTCCTCCCTCCTCCCGCGTCGTCGTCGTCGTCGTCGTCGCCTACGTCGTCCTCTGTCTTTCCTCGTGTTCGTCGTCGTCGTCCTGTTTGGCGTCGTGGTCGTTTCCGTCGTCGTTGACGCCGTGGTCGTCCTTCCTCCTCCTCCCTCGTCGTCGTCGTCGTCCGTCGTCGGCGTCTCGTCGTCGTCCCTCCTATTTCGTCGCCGTCGTCGTCGTCGTCGTTGTCGTTGTCGTCGTCTTCCCTCCTCCCTCGTCGTTGTCGTCGTCGGCGTCGCCGTCCTTCCTCCTTCTTCGTCGTTCGCGTCGTCGTCGTCGTCGTCGTCGTCGTCGTCGTCGTCGTCGTCGTCCGTCGTCGTCACGTCGTCGTCGTCGTCGTCGTCGTCGTCGTTCGCGTCGTCGCGTCGTCGTCGTCGTCGTCGTCGTTGTCGGCGTCGTCGTCGCCGCCGTCGTCGTCGTCGTCATCGTCGTCGTCGTCGGCGTCGTCGTCGTCGTCGTCGTCGTCGTCGTCGGCGTCGTCATCGTCGTCGTCGTTGTCATCGTCGTCGTCGTCGTCGTCGGCGTCGGCGTCGTCGTCGTCGTCGGTGTCGTCGTCGTCGTCGTCGTCGTCGTCGTCGTCGTCGTCATTGTCGGCGTCGTCGAAGTCGCTGGAGACGTCGTCGGTGTCGTCGTAGTCGTTGTCGGCGGCGTCGTCGTCGTCGTCGTTGTCGCTGTCGTCGTCGGCGTCGCTGTCGTTGGCAAGTGCCATTTGGTACCCACCGTCACGGTCTTAAGAGAGTTTGCGAACCAAGTTGCGGGTGGGTGGGTGGGATGTTTGCGCGAGCAGTGGAGTGGTCAAGCGCGGTGCAGGGTAGTCAGCTGCACCCCCTAGATCGCACCACATTGATACATGTCGCCGCGCCTTTTGTGCTCGACGCACCCAAAGAGACGCCGCCGACATCACGGAGAACCCACGACAAACGCTGCGTACCGCACCCCAGGCAGACGAAACCGTCACCGCGGCAAAACCACGGTGAGTCCACCGCGTCCGAGGCGGCGCTTGCCCTGGTGGCCGCGGCGCCCCCTCCAAGACGTTGAGGCCGCGTGTCGGAACAAGCGGCGCGGCGACACATACACCCATGTCCCTCCATCGCTTTCCTCTCATTCGCCCCCCCTCCTCCTCCTGCTTGCTGCTCAACCCCCCTTCATTCTTCCGTCCTCCCTCTCTCCGCTGGCCCGTTTCTCCCGCATATCCCGCGCATCTACCTCCTGCCTCCCCCCCCCTTCCCTTGGTGTCACCTCTCTCTGGCACCCTGGGAGGCGCCGAGCAAAGCGCTCGCCATCCACCCCCGGGCATCTCCAGTGGGCGGATGGCTTAGGCAGCCGATCGTGTCTCAGCCGCTGCATGACTGTCCGTCGTCGCCCTCGGAATCGTCGCCGTCGTCGTCTTTCGTCGTCCAATCTGCGCCCCCGCCCCCGTTCATGATGGCCCGGTCTCCTCTCCTCTCGGCCACTGCACGCCACTCTGCCTCACGGAGGTCGTTTGCTGCATCTGCCTCCACATCTGTCTCTGTCCCGCGCCCATGCCACAACCCCTGGTCCATTAGGTCAGGCGTGTCCTCCTACAGGCGGATTTTGGAGGAATAGTGGAAACTATTCAAGCAGTAGTCCAACATAGTCAAGAGAGCACGAAAAATCATCACCAGACTATTTTTCCACTATTCTCGAAGTTTCCCCCTGTAGACGGACACGCTCGACGTAAGTCTTCCCTCCCTCTCCCTCCCTCTGTCACTCCGCCTTCGCGCCTCCTCGACCATCAACCTGCCCGCTGCCGGCGCGCCCCTGCCTTCTCCTGCGCGAGGTTGAGCTCGAGCAACCGCCGCCTGAACAGCGTCACGGCCTCTCCGCGGCCACGCGCCGGAGGAGGTGGGGGGGGGGATGAGGGGGAGGAGGGCGATGAGCGCGTGTGGGAGGGGAAGCCCAGGAAGCCTGAAGGGGATGATGATGATGATGATGATGATGATGATGGTGATGATGATGATGATGATGATGATGATGATGATGATGATGATGATGTGATGATGATGATGGTGATGATGATGCTGCTCATGATGATGATGATGATGCTTCTGATGATGATGATGATGATGATGATGATGATGATGATGATGATGATGATGACGGTGGATTTGTCCCGGTGGGGCACAACGTTTAGCGTGTACTTGTTTGCCTCCGCCTCCTCCATCGCAGCCGCACGCAGCCTCGCAGCCTCCAATCCTGGGAGCAAGCGGCTTCGGTTTCCTGGACCAGTGATGGTGGTGACGATGGTGAGGATGATGATGCTGGGTGTGGTGCTGGCAGCGATGATAATTCGGCTGGCGATCATTCTGATGGTGGTGCTGGTGGTAGTGATCAAAAAAATGAGGGGGGCGAAAAATCATTCACTGTCCCTGGGCGCGTGGCTGAAGTGGGCTTCCGCGGTGCGGAGTGTTGCTGTTGCGTTGAGTTCTAATCCCTAAATGAATTATTGTTGATGCCCCATCCGCGGTGCCCGGTGTGTTCCAATTAACGTGCTCCTCCCGTGGCCCGCCCCCTGTTTCTACAAGGGGAAGTCTTGGGGCGCAGACTCATTGTTAGCCCCCGGTGTACGCCAGCAGCGGCTCCGGCCGGATGCTTGCTCGCAGGTTGTTCCAACATCGCGCTTTCGTGCGGGAGCTCTTCGCAACAGTGCATGCATGAATCGCGCTCTCGCGTGGGACTTTCTGGTAAATTATTCAGACGGCGCGCCCTCGACACTCAGGAATCACGCTCTCGCTCTGGCCTTTCTCACGAGTTACTTGGGAATCCCGCTATCGCTCGAGGAGTTACTTGGGAATCACGCCTCAACAACCCACCTGCTCGACCTGGCCGTCTGGGCCTGCCTTTCCAACCCGCCTGTTAGGGTCTACCCGCCCGATCTGCCCGTCTGGCTCTGCCACGTCATTTCTGCTCCTAGCCCCACTTCTGCTAGTCTCTCTCGTGCTCCATCCTCTTCCCTCCGCCTTGTCCCTTCCTTCCATCCGTCCTCTCCCCCTGTTTTGTGGGCTGCGCCATATACACGAGGCAAGTTAGGAAGATACACCCCCACGGGGGTACGATTGAAGACGACGAGAGCGGGTATCGAGGGTTTGGAATATACGTATTAAACGGCACGCGAACATATACGAACGAACAATCTTAAAAATTAGTGTTGCAGTTGTTGTTGTTGTTGCTGCTGTTGTTTTTGCTATTGAATTCCAAGTACTGAGAAATAAATGTTGTTGATCCTCCCTCCAGTGTACAGGTTGTTTTTCAATTGAAGTGCCCCTCCCCGGACTCGTACCCTGTGCTATATCAAAGAATGCCGTGAAGCTCACATTGTCCCCCTCCTGACCCCCAAACTACAACAACAACGGATCCCGCCTGATGCTTCCTAAACAATTTACTTGCCCCCCCCCCACGCGTGGGACTTCCTTGCAATTTACGAAAGGATCGCGCCCTCGCCTGAAAAGTCCCTGCCGTGTGCTGCGGCGCCGCGCTCCCGCCCTTCCGGCACTGCGCTCCCTCGCCCTGGACCTCCTCCTCGTTCTCCTGGGCCCCGCGCTCTCGCCCAGAGACTCCCTGGCGACTCGTGCACGACTCACGCGTTCGCGACCCGCCCGCGTGGCCCGCCCGGTGCGGCCCGCCGTCGCCTCTCGCCGCTCGTCTCCCGTTCCGCTGCCCCTCGCCGCCCCTCGCGAAGCCGCAGTCGGATTTGAGGGCCCCGCCGCGGCCCTTCGTGGCCTCGTCGATGCCCTTCGTGGCCCCGCTGCCTGGGCCCCTCGACGCCGCTCGTGGCCGTGCGGTCGCCTCTCGTGGCCTCCCCGCTGACCTTCGTGGCCACGATGTGGCTCTTCGTGGTCCTCTCGCTGCCTTTCCTGGCCCCTCTGCAGCCTTCATTGGCCCCCATCCAGTTTCAGGGCTTTCCTGTTTAGGGGCGTCGTCCTCCATCTTTTAGGGGCGTCGTCCTCCAGTTTCAGGGTTTTCCTGTTTAGGGGCGTTTTCCTGTTTAGGGGCGTCGTCCTCCCTCCCCACTTCTTCCCCCTTCTCTCCGACCTTCTTTACCTTACTCCCTTCCTCCTCTCTCTCCCTTCTCCAGCTTGTCTGTGCTGTCGTTGTTCGAAAAGGCTGCGCCACTCACACGTGGCAGGGAAGAGCGATATCCCCCCTAAAAAGGGTATGACCGAAGACGAAGACGGCGGGTATCCGGGTGTGTGAAACACATTATGGTTGACACGCGCTCGTGTCAGATCGCACAATATTCAACTGAGTGTTGTTGGTGGTGGTGGTCGTGTTGATGTGAGTGTTGCTGCTGTTGTCGTTGTTGATGTTGTGGCTGGTGTTGTTGTTGTGGCTATGGTTGTGGTTGGGGGTGTTGTTGTTGTTGCTGTTGTTGGTGGGGTGGTGTTGTTGTGGGTGTTGTGGATGTTGGTATTGTGTTTGCTCTTGTTGATGGTGTTGGTTTTGTTACTGTAACTGTTGTTGTTGTTGCTGCTGTTGTTGTTGTTGTTGCTGCTGCTGCTGCTGCTGTCGTCGTCTTCGTCCGCAACCCGCCCGCGACCCACCACGCGACCCGCCCGCAGACCCTGCGCCCGCCTCTTCACTCTTACGCTCCTACGCGTCGGTCGCAAAACGTAGGTATACCACATGGGACAGGAAGGCGGCTAACGCAGACTGGGCTCAGGCCACTCCCAGAGAACAACAAAACAAACGCACTCCCAGAGGCGGCCTCGTTTTACATCCGCCGACCTTCCGCCGCGGAAGAGATGAGAACCCCTGCCATCCTCGAAGGCAAGGCCCTTCTTGGAACGCCCCATACATAAATCCGTTAAAAACGAAAGCGCCAGAAGCATATAAGGATCTGAGAGCCCAAAGATACCGACCCAAACAAGCGACGCTCTGATTTTTTCGAGAGGGGGTCCCTGAAAGTCCCGACCCTTTCCCCGGGACCAGCTTCTCCTCCTGAATCGTCTTCTCACGCTCCCGAGGCCCGGCGAGGCCCCCAGGGGACGAAAACGGCCAAACACCTCCCGCCCTGATCTTTTTACATGACGCGATCGTGTCTGGGCCCGGGAGATACCGGCTTTCGACGACCGACGGCTCTCAGCAGCTGCGGGATGCTGCGCGGTGGCGATGCCGACCGCGCCTCTCGCGCGCGACGCTCGCTCGGAGAGAGCCTGTGCCCCTGCGCGGTTTCCCCCGTGGCCGTAGGCGACCCGAGGAGAGGGGGGGGGAGGTGGAGGAGGGAGAAGGGGAGGAGGAGGAGGAGGAGGAGGAGGAGGAGGAGGAGGAGGAGGAGGAGGAGGAGGAGGAGGAGGAGTTGCGACTTGCGATGCCGAGACATAGTCTCACAAAGGCCACCCCCTGAACTCAATGAGCAGCGAGTGCACAAAGAAGTTGAAAACGACCTGATACCGTAGAGCCAGACGAAGCTTGACGGAACAAGAACGATACCGCCACGGGTACCTCCACTGCGACATGTTCACCCACTCGAGGTAAGACAAACGCGTACAACCGCACCATAACAACCGCGATGCAAGCGCCAAAATAATACAGCTGAACCGAAGTGGACCCGATGCGGCCCATGATGAGGCAACCCCTACTTCCGTACAGAACGCGCAGCTCCAAAGTGGGATCGTCCACTCCGAAGACAACCTTCGCCTTTGAACAACAACACTGGCGTATGGCCAACACCACCAAACCGGCGCCAAAAAGGACGTGCAGGACAGTGATGAAGGGCATGAAGGAACTTTCATAGTACACCCAGGACCGGGGGGGAGGGCTTAAGTGGGAAATCCCGCCGGGACCTCCACGCCCTCCGCCCCTGGGATGGACCGTGGCGAAAAAGTGCGGGAAGGCATTCCCAGCCCAACCAAACCAAACAAAAGCGAGCTGGCCAACTGAGGAGTACCTGGCCGCACCGCCGTAGGGGCAGCCTCCAGCGGCGGAAAAGCCAAAGCCGCACCGCCGTACGGGCGGCCTCCAGCGGCAGAAACAAGGAAAACGGCTACAAAGATGACGCCGTCCATGACCGCTTCGCCGTCGGGGCGGCCTCCAGCGGCGAGACTAGCAAGGCCGCGCCGCCGTAAGGGCGGCCTCTAGCAGTGGAGACGAAGCAGAAGCGCTTGCCGCACCGTCGTAGGGGCGGCCTCCAGCGGGGGAGCAGCTAAGCCGCACCACCGTAGGGGCGGCCTCCAGAGGCGAGAAAATCAAGAGCCGCACCGCCGTAGGGGCGGCCTCCAGCGGCGAGAAAATCAAGAGCAGCACCGCCGTAGGGGCGGCCTCCAGCGGCAAACACGAGGAAAATGCCAGGCAGGGTTTCCTCGTCCATGCCCGCGCCGCCGCAAGGACGGCCTCCAGCGGAGAAGAATACAAGAGCCGCTCCGCAGTAGGGGCGGCCTCCAGCGGCAGCAACGAGGGAAACGCCATGAATGGTGCCCTTGTCCATGTCCGCAACCGTAAGGGCGGCCTGCAGCGGCGAGAACAGCGACAGCCGCACCGCCGTAAGGGCGGCTTCCAGCGGCAAACACGAGAAAGGGGCCAATCAGTGTGTTCTTGTCCATACCCGCACCGCCACAAAGGGCGGCATCCAGCGGCGAGAAGCTGCCAATGCCGCACCACCATAATGACGGCCTCCAGCGGCAGGAATGAGATAAGCTCGGCTGAAATATCCCACCAGCGGACAGCGGAATCTCCTGATTGTGCACTTGCTTCACTGTGCCTCTCCGTTGCCAGCGAGAACGCTATGCAAACGACATGTGCGCGCGGCCCGCTGCCAGCCAAGCGAGAACGCGGACGCGAGAGGCCTCGGCTCGCTGCAGCAAAATGCGCGCTCGAGCCGAGATTGGCTTGAGAAAAGGAGGAGGAGGAAGAGGAGGAGGAGGAGGAGGAGGAGGAGGAGGAGGACGAGGAGGACGAGGAGGAGGAGGAGGAGGAGGAGGAGGAGGAGGAGGAGAGGAGAAGAAGGAGGGAGGAGGAGGAGGAGGAGGAGGAGGAGGAGGGAGGAGGAGGAGTAGGAGGAGGAGCAGGAGAAGGAGGGGGAGGAGGAGGAGGAGGAGGAGGGAGGAGGAGGAGGGAGGAGGAGGAGGAGGAGGAGGAGGAGGAGGAGGAGGAGGAGGAGGAGGAGGAGGAGCAGGAGAAGGAGGAGGAGGAGGAGGAGGAGGAGGAGGAGCAGGAGGAGGAGGAGCAGGAGGACGAGGAGGAGGAGGAGGAGACTTCGGAGTCGGCTGCGGCGCTGCTCTGGAAGCTCGCCCCAACTACTCGCGCTGGCCTCGCTTCACCTCCAGGCGGCCTTGGCGGCGGGGCTCCTGTTGCGGCTCTGCGGCGCGGGCAAACTCACGCACCAGCTCCGCTCTAGCCCGCCGGCCGACACCCAGGCAGCCGCGACCGCCTGCGACGAGGCCGTGCTCAAGGCCTACGAGGAGCTCGCGCGCCTGGACCCCCCGGCAAGCCGCACAGCGGGCGCAGTGTCGCCTGCCGCTGCGACTGGGCGGCCGGGGCCTGCTGAGCCAGGCGGCGCTGGCGCCCGCGGCGTGGGCGGCCTCGACTGGGCGCACAGTCTGGCGGGGGCCCGGGCTCGGACAGGCTTGGAAGAGCTGGCTGACTTGGAACCGCCCAGCTGCCCCTGGCGGCTGCTTGCCGGGCGGCGCTGGCCGAACTGCTGCCTGACGAGGAGGAGAGACGAGGAGAGACGCCTGCAGCTGCCGCCCTGGGGGCTGCTTGCGCAGGACCCTCAACAGAAGCTCCAAAAGGTGCTCACGCAAAGGCTAGACAAAAACAACCACCAAGCCTTGCTGAGTGCCCTCGGAACTGAAGAACGAGCACTCCTGCGCTCCTGCGGGGGGGCCCACGCGGCGGGCTGGCAGCTGGCCAACGGCGGCCCGCGCCAGAGGCTCGAGGACGACGCAACGGCATTGGCGTCGCAATCCTTGAGGCTCGATGGTCGGAGCTTGGACGCGCGCTTGGGCGCGCCCATGGCGTCTGACGTCTCGTCTCCCCTGGGGACAAAGACCACATCGGCAAAGTTGAAGCCAAGCGGGGCACCCTTGCCCTGATACGTGAAGGATGTCCGTGAGACGACGGTCAGCCAGCCAAGCAACAGCGGGAAACCTATCAAGTCCTGGGGCCGCGGGCTCGGTCCGGCGCAGGGCCGACCGCGAAACTGCAATACAGGGAACTCCAAGGCCAAGTTGTTCGAATTCTGGAGGACGAGTGTTGAGGACGTCATCAACCGCAGGGGCGTCGACGGCGCGGTCCACGAAGATGGGCTGCCAATGCTGCCGCAAACCGTCGATAATCATGGCGGAGTGTTGTTCCACATCAGACTGGTATCCTCGCCATCCGCTCGGATGCCAGCAAGCGCAAGTCTGCGTCGATATGGGGTCCAAGGAAGAGCGCGTCGTTGGGCGGCACCTTTCATTTTCCTCAGCTGCAGCGTGGCGGGGCCCTCCGTGCCAGCCTGCACGCGCGCGTTCTCACGGAGGTGAGCCGCCGCAGCCGCCTGCTGGCGCCCATGCCAGTGGAGGTGATCAGCTTGGACGCGAAGTGTAAGTCCTGCCTCCAGACGGCTCTCGCAATCGCGCGAGCCGATATGCGGCGTCCATCAAGAGCCTCTTCAGAGCCATCTCCAATGGGCAAGGCCTGAAGCTCGCTGCGTGTGATACGCGCGGCCTCGATCATCTCCGGCTTGGCCTCCGCCCAGCGGTTCTCCACCGCGATCTCCGAGAAGTTGGAGGTGGTTGAGCAGGTTAGCGACATGCTTGGAAAAGCGCGGGGAGGTCAACACGTTCTGCGGGATAGCCCGATCATCAGGAGCAGCAACGACGCGCGGCTGAATCTTCAGCTGGATGATGGCGTGATCGCTGAGGCCCCAGTCAGCTAAGGAGGCTGCCTCTTGCCAGATGTCAAAGGCGACGGACGTGCCCCAGAGGAGGTGAGACTGCAGCGAGACAAAGGCTCTGTCGATGAAGGAGCACGTCTGGTAACGCTTGAAGTAGTGCTTGGGGAGCTCGCACACCACCTCCACCAAGTCCCGCTGGAAGAGATTGCGCCAGAAGCCCTGGACCTTGTTGCCCCAATGCCAGACCGATCGGCCAAAGCCACCAGCTCGTCGGTGATCTGTGAGGGGTGGCGCCAAAATGTTCCGGCGGAGCGTTCCCGAAACATACTGAGAACAAGAAGCTGAAACAGAAGACGTCGAGGTAACTGACGAAGACGTGGTAGGTGCCGAGCCGACTGCCTTCGAGTGGGTGCGGGTCGCGCAGCCGTTGAGGAAGCCGTCGGCGGCGAAGACAAGTGTACCGGTTCAGAATCTGCGATATTGAGGTCACCAATGGCGAAGAAGTTGGGGTGGCGTTCGTCAGCTTGAGCCCACGCAGCTCCGTCAAGCCAATGACGGCGAACAAGAGGGAAGCTTGAGGGCAGGTGGAAGGGAGGAGGAGGTGGAGGAGAAGAGGAGGAAGAGGAGGATGAGAAGAAGGAAGGAGAGGGGGGCCGCCCTTGGCTGCCCCGATGCGCAGCACGCATCACGCTTCGTAGTGATACGGAGCTCAACACGTAAACCGACCACGCAGGTCTGGCGAGAGACGTTCGCCAGAGCGTTGGCCAATACGCGGAGCCAACACGCAATGTAATCGACTCGGACGTCTTGAACACGGGACGCGTTGCGCATCAAAACGAGCATACCGAGGAAACTAAGGCGGCCGCCAGGACATCGCGGAGCTTTCCTGACCCTGGCTATGACACCCACGCCGCCCCTAGTCCTCATGGTCGTCGTTGAAAGCGCTGGGGCGCGTCAATTCTGAACTCTTTGGTTTTCCGGGCAACCAAAGCGGAACAATAAACGGCAACCCACAACAAGACACAACATGCAAAATATCACAGAACCGACCCGACAACGGCGCGAACGAATCCCGAGGCAGAAACACAACAACAGCTGACCCCCAAACAGGCAACAAAACGCAGATCTTGAACACCTACAGAAGACGCTCCCCAGCGTTCTTTGACATGATCCAAGGTCCTCGACCCCCCTCTTGGACACCCCTCCACCCATGTCCAAGACATCTCATGTGCAGGTATGGTTAAGTCGGGCCTGTCCCTCTACAGACGGGTTGTGGAGGAAAACATTGAAATAGTCCAAAAACATTTGAAAATGGTCACATATACAATTACACATGAGAAAACTCAATCAGTGGATGAATTGTAAATTGATACGATGGATCTTGAGATCGATTGTCAGATCGATGGTGAGATCGATAGTGCAATCGATAGTGAGGACGATTGTAAGGTCGATTCTGGGCCCGAGAATGAAATCGATTCAATGAGACCGATAGTGAGATCGATTGCGAGATCGCTCATGCGATCTCTAGTGAGATCGCTTGTGATCTTGATAGTGAGATCGGTTGTGAGATCGATGGTGGGACCGATCGAGAAGTCGGTAATCAGATCGATGGTGAGACCGATCGATCAGAAGATCGACCCAAAACCCGGGAACCCTGGAACCTCGCCGCCCTCCGAAATCGGCCCGGAACCCGGAACCGGGAACCCGGAAACCTGGAACCGGGAACCCGGGAACCCAGCGTGCGACCAAAATCGGCGGGGCACGTTCGCCAACTCCTTCAACATCCGCGAGGACCCCTTCAGCGCAAGCACTGATTAGGGACAACAACAATCAGCCCCGTGCTATTTGTTTCCACTATTTTCTAATGTTCCTCCTGTATAGAGGGATCGGCCCGACTTACAGGCAGGGCGGCCGGGCAGCGCTCGGGGCCTCCTTGTAGAAGAACACGTCGGGCGCGAGCCACAGGCACGTGTGCGGCATGGATCCTGCGCGCCCCGCTCCCCATCTCCCCAGGTGTCGTGCGCTCCCTTCTCTAGTGACAGGGGCAACGATACAGTCGGGGAGTTGACCGACGAACCTTAAATCAGGAACGAGGCCTCTTTTTCAATAAGTTGACCTTCGATTTCCTGTCGAAAACATGAGGAAAGCCTGAAGCAAGCTGCGAAACAATGAAGGAACACGGAGCCCCTCCCCAACGAAAAGGGTTCCTTCTTCAGGGCCCCGACTGTAGGGGGGACTGGCATAGGGGGGGGATGCATCGACTGGGAATCGGCGATGCATCGCCGATAGATCGGCGACAGGTTCCCGATAGTGCATCCGCACCATGCTGTGCAGATCGGGGCTATCGGCGATCAATGGTCGATTGGGGGTCGGTGCGTCCCGCCCTATATGCCTATCGCCCCCTATCGTTGCCCCCGATCTAGGGGATGGACGATTGACATACACATAAGAACTCGGAGGTCCGCGCGGATCTCCCGGATCCGCGCTGGACCCCCCTTCCCTGGCGCGCGGAAGCCGCCGAAGCCCTGGCGGCGCCTCTGGCATCGCCCCTGGCGCGCTCCGCGCGCCAGGGAAGGGGGTCTGGTGCGGATCCAAGAGGTCCGCGCGGAGCGCCAAAAGTTTATGTTTGTGCGGTTTGTTCGTCTTCTGCCTCCTCCTCCTCCTCCTCCTCCTCCTCCTCATCCTCTTCCTCCTTCTCCCCCCAGCCTGCCGACAAACAGCTCTCCCTCTCTCCCTCTCTGGGCCTGGTGCCGGATGTGGGCCCTTCGCGTCTGATTCCGCGCGGTGTCGGGCCCGGATCTCCGACGACTTGTTGCTATATAGTCAGTCCTGGCGCTCTTCGTCGATGCCGGCCCCGTGTCGAGCGGATCTGGGAGACAAGAAATACCTCAAAAATACTCAAAGATCCGCCGGCCCCCCTGTGGGGCCACCATGCTGTCGTGCGAAGTTGCTGCTCCCTGCGCCTGTGGCAGTTTCAAGTCTTCAGTGTTGCAGTCCTGATCATCCCTAGCCCTTGGTTCTGGGGAAGAAGATTCTCACAAACCGCGTCCGTCTCCATTCGGAGATTCGGGGATTCGTTTGCCTTTCGGCTACTCCGCTCTCCCGTTTGCCGCCCGGGTCCGAGGCGGGGTAACAAGTTTCGGCCTGTGCTCTAGTAGGAGCTGTGCGGCTCCTCTGCTGGTCGGCGGCCTCGCAGAGGGGCTTGGGGTCGCACTGTGGCCATGGCCGCCGTCGGAGCCGGCTCTCCCGCCCGCCCTCCCTTGGGTGTCCCGTGCGCCGGCCGGATGGGTCTCGAGGGTCCTTGGGGTCTCTCGGGCTTCCCGTTCGGCCGCACTTGGTGCTTCGCCCATCGGTCCGTGCGGGTGCACGGGGCTACCCATCAAAAAGCGGCTAGGCAGCAATCTTCCTTCCTGCCTCTCACTGTAACTTGTTGAAGTCCGCGCGAGGGGGGAAGCCCCGTCGCCCCTAAATCCCGAAGCGATTTACGGGGCAGTAAAATTTGAGGGGCGTTCGTGCTCCACGACTCTTGGCCTCGTGGCCTCAGTGCCTCATGGCCTCAGTGCTCCCTGGTGGGAGCAATGGATTCGAAAATTTGGGAGTTTCGGTTCCACACGCTTGGCCCTTGTGGGTGGCCGTTGTCCGTCTGTCTTTCCGTCTGTGTGTCCGTCCGTCTGACCGTCTGTCCGTCCGTCTGCCTGTCTGGTCTGGCCCGAAAAGGCAGACAGTTGCACCGCTGGAGGCTCCAGGCTCGGAAGGGCTGTCGAGTGTCCCGCGCAGACTACCGTTGGGATTTCGCACCTTTCGGGCGCCTTGATTGCTCACGGTGCGGGAGTGTCTTTTTTCCAGCTCGCCCTTCCCGTGTTCTTGCGTTTCGCTGGCTGGGGTGCCTCGGATGTCTCCCAGGGCTGCCCCTGTCAGCTGCACGATAGCTGGTTGCCCACAGAACGTGTGGAAGCGCGACGGCACGGAGAGCGACGATCAGTTTTTCAACCGCCCAATCGACCACGCCCGAAACGCGTGGTCTGAGTGTCCTGGGGGGCGCGGGACAAGTAGACATACTTGCGATTCGCGCCCCCGAGGTCGCAGTCCTTCGTAAATGACGCAGTGTTCGCGCCGCCGAGGCTTAAGTCCGGCGTGCCCCCCTACAGGGGGATCTTCGACGAAAAATTAAAGATACCCCCACAAACATCCAAAATCAACAGCAATACCAAAAAAATAGTCCCCAGGCTATTTTTTTTTACTATTTTGAATATTCCCTTTGTCAAGGGACAAGCCCGACATAAGGCGAGGCCACAAACCACAGTTCAGTAACTGCTGCGTCCCCGAGGCAACAAGCCTTCGTAACGCACGGAAGGCTCGCGTCCCCGAAGCCATGAGCCTCAGCAGATTACGCCAGATTCGCATTGCCGAAGCTAAGAGTGCTCCAAGGTGCCCGAAGATGGTTCCAAGACGGCCCAAGAGGGCACAAGGAGGCCCCAAGAGCGCTCCAAGAGGCCGTCCGAGAGAGCCCAGAGAGGCCAACACCGTAGATGTTACGACGGTTTTTGAAGGATGATGGCCTTCGCGCATTTTCGGCTTTTCCAACGCTCCAAGCCAGCTCAAGAAGCTTCCAAGACCGCCCCAAGACAGCCCAAGACGCCTCCAAGAGTGCCCCAAGACGGCCCAGAGGGGCCCAAGCAGGGGACCACGAACCGAAGGTTTGGTATTTGTGCTCCGAGAAGCCCCCGAAAGGCCGCCAAGACGCCCCCAAGAGACCCCAAGAGGCGCCAAGACGCGCCCAAGACGCGGCCAAAAGATACCCCACGAGGCCCCAAGAGGTCCCCAAGAGGCCCCCAAGAGGCGTCCAAACCGCCTCCAAGAGTGCCCCAGAGAGGCTCCCCACGACACCCCAACACATATACAGAAGGCCTCAGATCCACAACCCTGGCACGGTGGCGGGATCCCTGTGGTCTTGCCACAGGGGTGCACGGCGTGCTGGATGATTCAGTTTTGGTTTTGGTTCTTTTTCTAAAAGAACTCCCCAGTGGGCTTCGGCCCGTCCCGCCGGCCACCCGTAAATTTCCCAAAATGCGTCTGTCAATGCCTTTGTTGCCCCAACTTGGCCCAAGATGGCCTCCAAGACGGCCAAGATGGCCCAAGATGGCCTCCAAGATGCCTCCAAGACGGCCACGATGGCCTCCAAGACGGGTAAGATGGCTCCAAGATGCACCCAAGACGGCCCAAGATGCCTCAAGATGGTCTAAGACGGCCCAAAAGGCCCGCAAAAGGCCTCCAAGACGGCCCAAGAGCCCTCCAAGACGCCCTCCAGGAAGGCCCGAATAGGTTAAAATCATTGATTTTCCTTAGGTTTTTCAAGGATTTTGGCATGTTCTTCTTTTCAGCTCTCCGACGGCCCAAGACGGCCCAAGAGGTCCCCAACATCGCCCCAACAGCACCCAAGAGGCCTCCAAGATGGCCCCATGACGGCCCAAGAGGCCCCCAAGAAGGCCCCAAGAGGGCCTCAAGACGGCCCAAGAGGCCTCCAAGACGCCCAAGATGGCCTCCAAGACGGCCAAGATGGCCCAAGATGGCCTCCAAGATGCCTCCAAGACGGCCAAGATGGCCTCCAAGACGGGTAAGATGGCTCCAAGATGCACCCAAGACGGTCCAAGATGGCCTCAAGATGGTCTAAGACGGCCCAAAAGGCCGGCAAAAGGCCTCCAAGACGGCCCAAGAGCCCTCCAAGACGCCCTCCAGGAAGGCCCGAATAGGTTAAAATCATTGATTTTCCCCAGGTTTTTCAAGGATTTTGGCATGTTCTTCTTTTCAGCTCTCCGACGGCCCCCAGACGACCCAGATGACCTTCAAGATGCCCACGTGTTCCCCGAAGGCTTTCCAAACCGATTCGGGGAACACATGGTCCGATAGCTTGGCAGGCCTGGCCTCAACGTTCGCCCACACAGGCGCTTCCAAAAAGGCAGGGGGCGGCGGTGATTCGCCGTAGGCGTCTTCGATCCGCCGCCCCCTGTCGCTTCAGCAAGGGGGTGCCCGGCGTGCCAAATCCTCTTGCTTTTTGGTTTTGGTTCTTTTTCGAAAAGAACTCTCCCAGTGGGTTTCAGCCCGTCCCGCCGGGGCCGCGGAAGGCCCGGAAACGAGCTCAACGACCGCCAAAAATCCTCCAAGATGGCTCGAGATGGCCTCCCAGGCGGCCAAGATGGCCTCCAAGACGGCTCAGATGTCCCCAAGATGCCGCCAAGACGGCCCAACATGCACCCAAGACGGCCGTAGATGGTGTCAAGATGGCCCACGACTGCCCAAGAGCCCCCCCAGAGGCCCCGAAGACGGCCCAAGAGGCCTCCAAGAGCTCCTCCAGGAAGGCTCGCCGAGGCCAAAATCATTGATTTTCCTTAGGATTTTCACAGATTTTGGTACTTACGCCTTTTCGGCCTTCCGACGGCCCCAAGTGGCCCAAGACGTCTCCAAGATCATCCAAGAGGCCCCCAAGAGGGCCCCATGACAGCCCAAGTGGCCTCCAAGACGGCCCCAAGAGGGCCCCAAGACGACCCAAGAGGCCTTCAGCACGCCCAAGATGGCCTCCAAGACGCCCAAGATGGCCTCCAAGACGGCCCCCAAGCGCCCCAAGAGGGTCCCCCGTTGGCCCAGAAAGGCTCCCAAGACGGCTCCCGACGGCGTCAGACGTGCCAGGAACCCACCACGATGGCCGAAGTTGACTCGAAGCTGGCCCAAAAGGGCCCAAGAGGCCCCCAAGAGGGCCTCCAGGAAGGCCAGAAGCGGCCAAAAAAATTGCTTTTCCTAAAGTGTTTGACGGATTTTGACATGTCCTTCTTTTCGGCCTCCCGACGGCCCGAGACGGCCCAAGAGCCCCCAAAGATCGCCGAAAGATCGCCCAAGAGGCCTCCAAGATGGCCCCAGAACGGCCCAAGAGGGCCCCAAGACGGCCCCCAGAGGCCCCCAAGATGGCACAGGAGGCCTTTAAGACGCCCAAGATGGCCTCCAAGACGGCCCTGGAGCATTTCAAGAGGGCCACAAGTCGGCTCAGAGAGGCCCCCCAAACTGCTTCCGACGGCGTCAGGCGGACCAGGAGCCCACCAAGACGGCCGAACATGGCCCTAAGTTGGCCCACGACTGCCCAAGAGGCCTCCAAGAAGGCCCAGGAAGGCCCGAAAAGGTCAAAATCAGAGATTTCCCATGGGTTTTTGAAGGATTGTGGCATTTGCGTTTTTTCTGCCTTCCGACGGCCCGAGACGGCCCAAGTGCCCCCAAAGATCGCCCAAGAGGCCCAAGACACGGCCCCAAGAGGCCCCCAAGACGGCCCAAGATGGCCTCAAAGACGGCCCAAGAGCCCTCCAAGACGTCCTGCAAGAAGGCCCGAAAGGGTCAAAATGGCCTCCAGACGGCCAAGGTGACCTTCAAGATGCCCACGTGTTCCCCGAAGGCTTTCCAAACCGATTCTGGGAACACATGGCCCGATAGCTTGGCAGGTCTGGTCTCAACGTTCGGCCACCTGGGCGCTTCCACAAAGGCAGGGGGCGGCGGTGATTCGCCGTAGGCGTCTTCGATCCGCCGCCCCCTGTCGATTCATCGCAGGGGTGCCTGGCGTGCTGGATCCTCTCGGCTTTGGTTTTGGTTCTTTTTCCAAAAGAACTCCCCCTGGGGCTTCGGCCCGTCCCGCTGGCCACCCGGAAAGGTGCCCAATCCGGAGAACAATCCTCCAAGATGGCTCAAGAAACGGCCGTGTCGCTCGAGACATCCTCAAAAATTATCCCGGCAAAGCAACCTAACAGCGATGTGTAGAAGCATATATGGAAGCATTCCCCTTAAGATTCAGATGAGAATCCAGTTGTAGAGTTCTGCTGTTCTCGCAGTCGCAGTCGCATTCGCGATGACAGTCGCAGTGGCAGCGGCAGTCGCAGTCACAGCCTCAGCCTGCCTCAGTATCAGCCTGCCTCAGCCTCAGCCTCAGCCTGCCTCAGCCTCAGCCTCAGCCTGCTTCAGCCTCAGCCTCAGTCTGCCTTCAGCCTCAGCCTCTGTGCCTCAGCCTGCCTCAGCATCAGCCTGCAGCCTCAGCCTCAGCCTCAGCCTCAGCCTGCCTCAGCATCAGCCTGCCTCAGCGTCTGCCTCAGCCTGCCTCAGCCTCAGTCTGCCTTCAGCCTCAGCCTCAGCCTCAGCCTGCCTCAGCATCAGCCTGCCTCAGCCTCAGCCTCAGCCTCAGCCTGCCTCAGCCTCAGCCTGCCTCAGCGTCTGCCTCAGCCTGCCTTCAGCCTCGGCCTCAGCCTCAGCCTGCCTCAGCCTCATCAGCCTCAGCCTGCCTGCCTCAGCCTCAGCCTCAGCATCAGCATCACCATTCTCAGCCTCTGCATCAGCATCAAAATGCGGCCCGGGAATGGAGTTCTGGGAACTCGAAGAGCACGAAGTGGCCTACAGTTGGCTCCGGGCATTCAAAATGTGGCCCGGGAATGGAGTTCTGGGAACTCGAAGAGCACGAAGTGGCCTACAGTTGGCTCCGGGCATTCAAAATGTGGCCCGGGAATGGAGTTCTGGGAACTCGAAGAGCACGAAGTGTGTGACTGTTGCATCCGGCCCTCCAGAATGTGGCCCGGGAATGGCGTTCTGGGATGTCGAAGAGCACGAAGTGTGTGACTGTTGCATCTGGTTATTCTAAATGTGGCCCGGGAATGGCGTTCTGGGATCTCGAAGAGCACTTTGTGTGTGACTGTTGCATCCGGGTATTCAGAATGTGGCCTGGGAATGGAGTTCTGGGAAGTCGAAGAGCACGAAGTGTGTGACTGTTGGTGAAAAACGAGCCCGGCACCCTGCCGCCCGGCAACTCCCCAACACCTGCCCGGACCCCCCTGTGGAGTGATCTGTGAGCTCTTTTGAGTCAACTAGAAACCTATCAGTCTTCGCTGTTAGGTAAATAGCGAAGATGGCCCGCGATGGCCTCCAAGTCCGCCCAAGATGGTCCAAGACGGCCTCCAAGACGGCCCAAGAGAGTCGAAGATGGCCCAAGACGGCCCAAGAGGTCCCCCAGAGGCCTCCCAGACGGCCCAAGAGGCCTCCAAGAGGTTCTCCAGGAGGGCCCGAAGAGGCCAAAATCATTAATTTTGTCCAAAGGTTTTTGAAGGATTTTGGAATTTGCTTCTTCTCGGCATTCCGACGGCTCAAGACGGCCCAAGAGGCCCCCAAGATCGCCCAAGAGGCCCCCAAGAGGGCCCCATGACGGCCCAAGTGGCCTCCAAGATGGCCCCAAGAGGGCCCCAAGACGGCCCAAGAGGCCTCCAACACGCCCAAGATGGCCTCCAAGACGCCCAAGATGGCCTCCAAGACGGCCCCGAAGCGCCCCAAGAGGGTCCCGTTGGCCCAGAAAGGCCCCCAAGACGGCTCCCGACGGCGTCAGACGTGCCAGGAACCCACCAAGATGGCCGAAGTTGGCTCGAAGCTGGCCCAAGACGGCCCAAGAGGCCCCCAAGAGGGCCTCCACGAAGGAGGGAAAAGGCCAAAAACCTTGATTTTCTAAAGGTTTCCGAAGGATTTTGACATTTCCTTCTTTTCGGCCTTCCGACGGCCCGAGACGGCCCAAGAGCCCCCAAAGATCGCCGAAAGATCGCCCACGAGGCCTCCAAGACGGCCAAGATGACCTTCAAGATGCCCACGTGTTCCCCGAAGGCTTTCCAAACCGATTCGGGGAACCGATGGCTTGGCAGGTCTGGCCTCAACGTGCGGTTCCAAAAAGGCAGGGGGCGGCGGTGATTCGCCGTAGGCGTCTTCGATCCGCCGTCCCCTGTCCATTCATCGCAGGGGTGCCTGGCGTGCTGGATCCTCTCGGCTTTGGTTCTGGTTCTTTTTCCAAAAGAACTCCCCCTGGGGCTTCGGCCCGTCCCGCCGGCCACCCGGAAAGGTGCTCAATCCGGAGAACAATCCTCCAAGATGGCTCAAGAAACGGCCGTGTCGCTCGAGACATCCTCAAAAAATAGCGAAGATGGCCCACGATGGCCTCCAAGTCCGCCCAAGATGGTCCAAGACGGCCTCCAAGACGGCCCAAGAGAGTCGAAGATGGCCCAAGACGGCCCAAGAGGTCCCCCAGAGGCCTCCCAGACGGCCCAAGAGGCCTCCAAGAGGTTCTTCAGGAGGGCCCGAAGATGCCCAAATCACTGATTTTTCCATAGGTTTTTGAAAGATTTGGGAATTTGCTTCTTCTCGACATTCCGACGGCTCAAGACGGCCCAAGAGGCCCCCAAGATCGCCCAAGAGGCCCCCAAGAGGGCCCCATGACGGCCCAAGTGGCCTCCAAGACGGCCCCAAGAGGGCCCCAAGACGGCCCAAGAGGCCTCCAACACGCCAAAGATGGCATCCAAGACGTCCAAGATGGCCTCCAAGACGGTCCCGAAGCGCCCCAAGAGGGTCCCTCGTTGGCCCAGAAAGGCCCCTAAGACGGCTCCCGACGGCGTCAGACGTGCCAGGAACCCACCAAGATGGCCGAAGTTGGCTCGAAGCTGGCCCAAGACGGCCCAAGAGGCCCCCAAGAGGGCCTCCACGAAGGAGGGAAAAGGCCAAAAACCTTGATTTTCTAAAGGTTTCCGAAGGATTTTGACATTTCCTTCTTTTCGGCCTTCCGACGGCCCGAGACGGCCCAAGAGCCCCCAAAGATCGCCGAAAGGTCGCCCACGAGGCCTCTGAGACGGCCAAGATGACCTTCAAGATGCCCACGTGTTCCCCGAAGGCTAGTCAAACCGATTCGGGGAACACATGGTCCGATGGCTTGGCAGGTCTGGCCTCAACGTTCGGCCACATAGGCGCTTCCAAAAAGGCAGGGGGCGGCGGTGATTCGCCGTAGGCGTCTTCGATCCGCCACCCCCTGTCCATTCATCGCAGGGGTGCCTGGCGTGCTAGACCGTCGACCCTCTCGGCTTTGGTTTTGGTTCTTTTTCCAAAAGAACTCCCCCTGGGGCTTCGGCCCGTCCCGCCGGCCACCCGGAACATCCCCAATTGTAATTTTTTCGCTCAAGATGGCCCACGATGGCCTCCAAGATGGCCACGTTGGCCCAAGATGGCCTCCAAGATGGTCCAAGATGGCCTCCAAGTCCGCCCAAGATGGTCCAAGATGGCCTTCCGGACGGCCCAAGAGACTCCAAGACGGCCCAAGATGGCCCAAGAGGCCCCCCAAAGGCCTCCAAGACGGCCCAAGAGGCCTCCAAGAGGTCCTCCAGGAGGGCCCGAAGAGGCCAAAAACACTGATTTCCCATGCGTTTTTGAAGGATTTCCGCATTCACTTATTTTCGGCTTTCCGACGACGCAAGACGGCCCAAGGGGCCTCCAAGATCGCCCCCACAGCGCCAAAAAGGCCTCCAAGATGGCCTCAGGACTGCCCAAGAGGCCCCCAAGACGGCCCCAAGAGGGCACAAAGAGGACCCAAGAGGCCCCCAAAACGCCCAAGATGGCCTCTAAGACGGCCCTGGAGCACCCCAAGAGGGCCCCAAGTCGGCGCAGAAAGGCCCCCAAACGGCTTCCGACGGCGTCAGACGGGCCAGGCCTCCAAGAGGGCCTCCAGAAAGGCGAGAAAAATCATAAAAACAGTGATTTCCTAAAGGTTTTTCAAGGCTTCTGACATTTGCTTAGTTTCGGTCTTCCGACGGCCGATACGGCCCAAAAGCCCCCAAAGATCGTCCAAGAGGGCTCCAAGATGGCCCCAGAACGGCCCAAGAGGCCCCCAAGACACCCCCAATAGGCCCCCAAGACGGCCCAGGAGGCTTGTAAGACGCCCAGGATGGCCTCCAAGACGGCCCTGGAGCATTCCAAGAGGGACCCCCCAAACGGCTTCCGACAGCGTCGGACGGGCCAGGGGCCCACCAAGACGGCCGAAGATGGCACTAAGATGGCCCAAGACGGCCCAAGAGGCCTCCAAGAGGGCCTCCAGGAAGGCCCGAAAAGGGCAAAATCATTGATTTCCCGTGAGTGCTCGAAGGATTGTGGCATTTGCTTTTTGTTCTGCCTTCCGACGGCCCGAAACGGCCCCGGTGCCCCCAAAAATCGCCCAAGAGGCCCAAGACGGCCCCAAGAGGCCCCCAAGACGGCCCAAGAGGCCTCCAAGACGCTCAAGATGGCCTCCAAGACGGCCCAAGAGCCCTCCAAGACGCCCTCCAAGAAGGCCCGAAAGGGTCAAAGTGGCCTCCAGGCGGCCAAGGTGACCTTCGAGATGCCCACGCGTTCCCCGAAGGTTTTCCAAACCGATTCGGGGAACACATGGTCCGATAGCTTGGCAGGTCTGGCCTCAACGTTCGGCCACATAGGCGCTTCCAAAAAGGCAGGGGGCAGCGGTGATTCGCCGCAGGCGTCTTCGATCCGCAGCCCCGTGTGGTCTTGCCACAGGGGTGCCCGGCGTGTTAGACTTCTTACAACTCTCCCCCCTTGGGCGTCGGCCCGTCCTGCTGGCCACCTGCAAAGCCGCCGAAAGTCTACCTGTCAATGCCTTTCCCGCTCCAAGATGGCCCAAGATGCCCTCCACGACGGCTTAGATGGCCCGAGATGGCCGCTAAGTTCGCCCAAGGCGGTCCAAGATGGCCTCCAAGATGACCCGAGAGGGCCCGAGATACTTGCAAGTCCGCCCAAGAAGCCTCCAAAACGGCCCAAGACGGCCCAAGAAGTGCCCAAGAGGCTTCCAAGACGGCTCAAGAAGTCTCCGAGGTGTCTTCCAGGAGTGCCCAAAGGGGCAGGGTTTTAATATTGGCTCCTTTTCGGCGTTCCGACGGCCTTCCGACGGCCCAAGAGGCCCCCAAGATCGCCACCAGAGCGCCCAAAAGGCCTCCAAGATAGCCTCAGGACGGCCCAAGAGGCCCCCAAGACGGCCCCGAGAGGGTTCCGAGACGGCCCAAGAGGCCTCTAAGACGCCTAGGATGGCCTCCAAGACGGTGCAGAAACGCGCCAAGACGGCCTCAAGACACTCCAGAGAGGCTCCCAAGAAGGCCTCCGACGGCGTCAGATGGGCCAGAAACGCCCCAAGACGGTCGAAGAGGCCCCAAGAAGCCCCCAAAGGCCCCCAAGAGCCCCAATGAGGCCCCCAAGAGGCCTCCAAAAGACCCCCAGGAAGCTTCCAGGGGGCCCCAAGAATGATCCAAGAGGCTCCCAAAAGGTCTCTTACTTCTCCATCTCTCCTTTCTCCTCCTCATCCTCTTCCTTTTCCTCCCTCATCTTCTTCTTCCTCCTCCACGCGCTCCCAGAAGGCTTTCCAAACCGATTCGGGGAACAAGTGGCCGGACAACTTGGCCAAGCTATAGCCCAGCTGTGGGCCACACAGGCGATTCCAACAGGGCAGGGGGCGGCGGTGATTCGCCGTAGGCGTCTTCGATCCGCCGCCCCCTGTGGTCTTGCCACAAGGATGCCCGGCGTGCTAGATCCTAGAGGTTTGGTTTCGGCTCTTTTTCCCAAAAAACTCTCCCTTGGGGCTTCGGCCCGTCCCGCCGGCCACGCGGAAGACCCGGTTGCCAAAAGTTTCCCGGTCCTGATGGCTCCAAGACGGCCTTCAAGACGCCCAAGATGTCCTCCAAGTTCGCCCACGATGGTCCAAGATGGCCTCGAAGACGGCCCAATAGACTCCAAGATACCTCCAAGCTCGCCCCAGAAGCCTCCAAGACGGCCCAAGACGGCCTCAAGATGACGGCAGACGGCCCAAACGGCCCCCAAGAGACTTCCAAGACGGCCCAAGAGGCCTCCAAGAGGGCCTCCGGAAGGCCCCAAGAGGTCAGAATTATTGATTTCTCTTGTTGTTGTTAACCCGGAGTTTGGCATTTGCTTTTCGTTCGGCCTTCCGACGGCCCGAGACGGCCCACGTGCCCCCAAAGATCGCCCCAAGATCACCCAAGAGGCCTCCAGGATGTCCCCACAACGGCCCAAGAGGCCCCAAAGACGGCCCCAAGAGGGCCCCAAGAAGGCCCAAGAGGCCTCCAAGACGCCCAAGATGGCCTCCTGGAAGGCCCTAAGTCGGCCCAGAGAGGCCCCCAAAACGGCTACCGACGGCGCCAGGCGGGCCAGGAATGCCCGAAGACGGCCCAGGAAGCTCCCGAGAAGCTCCCAAAGGCCCCCAAGAGGCCCAAGGAAGTCCCCAAGATGCCTCGAAGAGGCTCCCGCGAAACTCCCAGCAAGAGTGTCCCCAGAGGCCTCCAAGATACCTCCTCCTCCTCCTCCTCCTCCTCCTCCTCCTCCTCCTCCTCCTCCTCCTCCTCCTCCTCCGCCTCCACCGCCGCCTCCGCCTCCGCCTCCGCCTCCTTCTCCTCCTCCTCCTCCTCCTCCTCCTCCTCCTCCTATTCCTCCTCCTCCTCCTCCTCCTCCTCCTCCTCCTCCTCTCCTCCTCCTCTCCTCCTCCTCCTCCTCCTCCTCCTCCTCCTCCTCCTCCTCCTCTCCCTCCTCCTCCTGACTATCCCCGCCATCCTCCCCCAAGTGTTCCCCGAAGGGTTTCCACAACGGTTCGGGGAACACTTGGCCCGATACCTTGGCAGAGCTCTTGCCACGACTCTCGGCAACATTGGCGATTCCAGAAGGCAGGGGGGCAGCGGTAATTGCCGTAGGCGTCTTCGATAACGCCAACATCTCAATCTACGCTGATGGTTCCTATCCGCCCCCGCATGCTGTTACCGGATATGCGGAGGCAACGCCGAGATGCACCGACGCGACTCTCATTTATCCAATCCTAATAGATAGGGGGCCGGCGGCAGGGGGCGAAACCCTTACACATAGCCACATACATGGGCGTTCCGAAAGTTTACTCCGATTTGAGAGGCACGGCGCCGCGCGAATGCAGCGCAAACGCAATGATGGAAGGGCGCGGCAATGCATGCCCCCTGGACACGCGAGAGCAGCCGCGCCCCCGCGCGAACCCCGATCCCGCGCGGGGCGCGCT
Source organism: Prorocentrum cordatum (assembly GCA_963575745.1). Classification (NCBI taxonomy): domain Eukaryota; class Dinophyceae; order Prorocentrales; family Prorocentraceae; genus Prorocentrum; species Prorocentrum cordatum. The sequence continues at coordinate 222,937 of CAUYUJ010015590.1, read as the reverse complement.
CCCGGTGACAATGGCTCACCCAGGACACAGTTTCCTGCGCAGGAAGTCCTGAGCGGTCTGCCCATCGGCGGCTTTTTAGGACGAGGCCCGGAACCGCCGAGAAACCGTTTTTGATAGGAAGTTCTACGCGGTTTGCCCATGCTCGGTTTCTTCGGAGCGGGCCCGGAAACCTCGAGAACAATGTTTGTTGCAAGTAGTCCTAGGCGGTTTGCGAATTTCGGGTCGTCCGAACCGGACCCGGATTTTTTGGGCACGAGTCCTATGGGATTTGGCCACGTTCAGGTTGGCCGATAAACTTTTCGGGTCGGCGCATGACCGAACCCGAAAGCTTCTTTCGAGGAGGTCCTATGCCGTTTGCTCATTATCGGGTCAATGCACCGTTTGGGATTAAAAAATTAAATTCGGAAGGGGGACCCGATCCCGCGACCCCGGGCGGGGGTTAGGCTCTGCCCTTGCATTGTACTGGGCCCCTCCGGCCAAACGGGGCGCTGGGCTGCCCATCGGCGCGCCGACTCTGCCCTCGCGACATCGCCACCATCCGCCCTCGGGCCCCGCGAGTCTGGTCCCGCGCGCGCCACCCCAGATGGCCGCGGCCGGCACTGTGGCGAAATTTGGGGAACTTTCGGGTCGGCGCAGTATAGTCGAAACTTGTGTCAAGCGGTCGGGGGCTCCGGGTCCGCGGAGGGAGCAAAAATCAGATGGTCGGATTTGTGGGGATGGAGGACGAGGACGAGGAGGAGGAGTGGCGGAGGAGGAGGAGGAGGAGGAGGAGGAGGAGGAGGAGGAGGAGGCGGAGGCGGAGAAGGAGGAGGAGGAGGATCAGCAAATCACGCTGGGATTGGGGTGGCCGCACGGTTTTGGAGCTCGGGCCGCTCTCCGATCTGCGGGGGTGGAGAAGAAAGGGGGAGGTCAGAAAACAATGCAGTGGGGGCATTGGATAGGGAACCTTTTAGATAAGGAGTCTAGGGTCTGGAGGCCGGTGGACCTCCAATCGAGGCTTGGCCATGGATGGCACCGCCGCCTTCATCAGATAAGGAATCCTCCAGGGTTTGAAGCCTCCTGGGCGCATTCCTTAACGAACGCCCCCACCGTACGTAGAACCCTGCAGTCGCGGAAAAAAGTGACGGGGGCGGTGGGGACGTCGGCAGTCTGCGAGGCTCTGAAGATGCCCGCCGCAGGCGCCAAATGTTTATGAACTATACAACGAGCCCGCCGCAGGTGCCGATTTCTTGTTAAAACAATGTGGGTGGGTCGCGGGGTGGGTCGCGGGGTGGTTCGCGGGGTGGGTCGCGGGTGGGTCGCGGGTGGGTCGCGGGTGGGTCGCGGGTGGGTCGCAGGGTGGGTCGCGGGTGGGTCGCGGGTCGCGGGTGGGTCGCGGGTGGATCGCGGGTGGGTCGCGGGTGGATCGCGGTGTGGGTCCCGGGTGGGTCGCGGGGTGGGTCGCGGGGTGGGTCGCGGGTGGGTTGAGGGTGGGTCGCGGGGTTGGTCGCGGGTGGGTCGAGGGTAGGTCGCGGGGTGGGTCGCGGGTGGGTCGCGGGGTGGGTCGCGGGTGGGTCGCGGGTGGTCGCGGGGTGGGTGGCGGATGGGTCGCGGGTGGGTCGCGGGGTGGGTCGCGGGTGGGGTCGCGGGTGGGTCGCGGGTGGGACGACGACAACAACAACGCAACAGCCAGAATCCTCACCACGGATTCTCACTTTAGCCACGCACCCAGGGACAATGAATGCCCCTTCGGACCCCGAGCCAATGGTCGGACTTGTGGGGGTGAAGAAGAAATGGGGGAGGTCAAATAATGATACGTAGCACCCCGCAGTCGCGGATAAAAGTGACGGGGGCGGTGGAGACGTCGGCAGTGTGCGAAGCTCTGAAGATGCCCGCCGCTGGCGCCGAATGTTTACGAACTATACAACGAGCCCTCCGCAGCCGCCCATTCTTTCGTTGAAACAATGTGGGTGGGTCGCGGGGTGGGTCGCGGGTGGGTCGCGGGTGGGTCGCGGGCTGGGTCGCGGGAAGGACGACGACAACAACAACAACAACAACACCTAACAGCAAACAACACAAAAAGCGACAGACACCACACACAACACACAACAGGCACCACACAACAATCAACACCAACACAACAACAAAACCAGCAACAGCACCAACCACAACAATAACAGTAACACCACGCACAGCAACAACAACAACAACAACAACAACAACAACGACAACAGCAACAACAACAACAACAACAACAACGACAACGCCAACGCCAACGACAGCGACAACGACAACCAACCAACCAAAAAGACGAGCAACCCGACAAATAAACAAGCAACAGCAACAAGCAACAACAGCATCAACAACAGCAACCACAACATCAACAACAACATCAACAACACCACCACCAACAACAGCAACAACACCAACACGAACACTACCACCACCACCAACAACAACAACAACCACAACAAGCAACAACCACAACTACAAAAACAGCAAGAGCAACAGCAGAGCAGCAACACCAATCCGCACCGCAGAACCTCAGTTTTCTGCCACGCGCCCAGGGACAGCGGATGACCGCGCGGCCCCCTCGCTCCGACGTGGTGTAGGGCAGGGTGCTGGGGACTGGGCGGGGCGTGGCTCAGGCCGGAGGGCCGAAGATGTCTCGAGGGTGCGGGATGAAGGGGCCGAGCATGTGGGGAGGGAGGAGGTGGAGGGCGGATGGAGGATCGAAGAGGGACGAGGAGGGGGGGCAGCAGGGAGAGGGGGGTGAGGCGGGAGGGTGAGGAACCAGGAATGCCACAGCCGCCCTGGGCGACGGGTGGCCCACAGCACACAGTGTTCAGTGTCACTGGGCTCCTCCATCCCGCCCTCCCAAGCACTGGAACATATGTTTGACGGCGCTACACCTACACGGCCGTTGCACGGGTGCTGAGGGCAACGGTTGTCCTTAAGGGACGACCATTGGCCTAGACCCCCAGCGGTCGGCAACCTACCCCCCCTCCCAGCAACCAGAAACCCAGCAACCCAACTCGCCCCGCAAGCTTAGCTTGGAGCCTACCAATGGCAGGTCGGGGGGGGCGGGTGTCTAGGTGCACCAAGACGTTCAACTATGTTCAACTATCCCCCGCCTACTCTTCATTGTTCCAGCTTCGCCATGCCGCTGGGCGTCACGGCTTCCTTTCTTCGCCTCGAACGTCGAAGACACGAACACGGGACACGCTTATCGCTTCTCAGCCCGGCAGATGGAAGCTGCTGGAGGTGTGAAGAAGGGAACTAACGACCCGCTTTGCTTTGCACACCCTGCGCACCGCGGCCGCCAGGCCCAAAGCGTGCCCGTACTCTCTGGGTATCCCGCCTTGTGCCTTCGACGAATGACGACTGAGTGCCGCGGCCGCCAGGCCAAACGTGTGCCAATGCTCCGTGAGTATCCCGCCTCGCGTTCTCGGGTAGCGATCGCTCGACTGCTTTCTTCCCAGACTCCCGACGTCATGTTTTTTTTTGTTTCCATATCGTCGACCCCGAGAGGTCTCGACGAATTCCCGGGGACCAGCTTTTCGTCCTGAGTCGTTTCATGACCGCCCCGAAGCCGGCTGAGGGCCCCAAGAGGCAGAAAATACGCCGACCCTGTCGGCGTGTGTGAGGGGCTTGCCTGTTCGAACCGTCGTCTCCGTCAGTCGTCGTCTCCGTCGTCCCCTTTCCCTGCGCCCTCCTCCCCGAGCCTGTCAGCGAGAGAAACAATCCAGCAGTGTCGTAACCGAGTCGAACTCGAAAGCAAGCCCCTTCCCGTTGATCCCTCCCCCGTCGGGGGTGGGTCCTGGGGGCGGTACGGGGGGGGTCCCCGGGGGGCAGTCCGGAGGTGTGTGTGTGTGTGTGTGTTTGTGTGTGTGTGTGTGTTTGTGTGTGTGTGTGTGTGTGGTACGCATCCTCCCTCTGAGGGTCCCGCGGCCTCAGAAGTACCAAGGTAGGCCACGAGGGCCCCAAGGGGCCCCCGAGAAGGTCCAAGAGGATCCCCGATCGCCAGACTATCGGTCCAAAGCGCTTTCACGCCGTCCAGACTGCCCAGGAGGCCGCCAAGACGCCCCAACAAGCCTCCAAGAGCACTCCCGAGAAGGACTCCTTGTGGTTTCAAAAAGATTTGGAAACAAGATTCATGGACTCCCAGGGCACTCCAGGGGAAGCCAGACTAATTGACGTTCTTTCGGTTTTATTGAAGAGTTGGGCCTTCTTGCCTCTTCCGCTCACCGCCGCTCCACAACGGCCCTAGAAGCCCCCGAGAGACCCCCAAGACGGCCCAGGAGGCTTCCAAGAGGACCCCAAAACAGCCCGAGAGGACCCCAAGTAGATAGGAGAAAATCCACCCTCATCACAATCACCCCGACACGCCAAGCCGATTAGCAAACGCACCCAGAGAAGGAATCGAACAGGGCAGGGCTGTTCAGGACACGCCCAAGGCTGTCCAGCAAACGCCAGTTCTCGGGTCCGGGCGGTTTTTCCCCCCTTGACCGAGACCCCCCCCCCCCAAAACGCCTCCGAGACGGCCCAACGGGCCCCTAGGACGGCTCCAGGAGCGTGCCCCGACGGGGGACCCGCACGGACGTTTTTTGAGCCCGCCGCCCCGAGAGGCTCGGAGGCCCCAGGGAGGCTCCCAAGAAGTCCCAAGGAGGGCCCACAAGAGGTCCCCAGGAGGCCCGCAGAGGCCCCAAGAGGTTCCCAAGAGGCCCCAGAATTCCTCCCCAGATGCCCCCTGAGAGCCTCCCGAAGAGGCCCAAGAAGCATCCCTCTGGCCCACGTCAGCGTCGTCGTCGTCACTGTCGCTACTGTCGTCGTCGTCGTCGTCGTCCCCCTCTCAGGGTCGGCGGCGCTGGCCGTCGGGCCTTCGCAATCGCGCAAGACCTCCCGTCTGGCTGCGCCCCGCAACGACCAGCCGTGGGGCTGCGCCTTTGGAGGAGCACGACACAGCAGAACCATCTCGGATCAAAGGTCCGCGCGGGTACCTTGGATCGGCGAGGACCTCCGACCATCTGTGTGTGTTGTGGGATCTTTCCCTTTGTCGAGCGCTCCTTCGAGGCCGAGGTGCCAACTTGTCCAGAAGAAGACAAAACGACATAAACATAAACTTCTGGCGCTCCGCGCGGATTTCTGGGATCTGCGCTGGACCCCCCTCGCGCCGGCGGGGAGGCCCAGCGCGGATCCGAGAGATCCGCGCGGAGCGCCAACAGTTTATGTTCGATTGGCCCTTCGATTTAGGATCCGCCGTTTTGTCTCCTCCTCGATCGAGGCCGAGATGCCAGCTTCTGGGCTCCCGCCGCCAGAGCAGCGGCACTGGGTCGGGGAATCCGTCGCCGGGTGCTGGTCGCCCTGCCGTCCTCCGGCGGGCCCCCGGTGGGGGGCCGGGGCAGGTGCTGGGCGCCTCGTGCCAGTGCTCGAGGGAGGGCCGGGAGGTCAGGACGGGCCCCACGGGGCCAAAACAGCCGCGGCAAGGGGCTTCCTCCTCCTCCTTCTTTTCCTCCTCCTTCTCCTCCTCCTCCTCCTCCTCCTCCTCCTTCTGCTCCTCCTCCTCCTCCTCCTCTTCCCTCCTCCTCCTCCTCCTCCTCCTCCTTCTGCTCCTCCTCCTCATTCTCCTCCCCCTTCCTTTGCCTCCTCCCCCTTCCTTTGCCTCCTCCCCCTCCTCCTCCTTCTCCTTCTCCTCCTCTTCGTTCTTGTCCTCCTCATCCTTCTCCTCCTCTTCCTCCTCCTCCTCCTCCTCCTCCTCCTCCTCCTTCTTGTCCTCCTCAGGAGGGCGAGGAATCAGGCGAACGTCGAGGGCTCCAGGCCACCCCGCGTCGCGAGAAAAGCACGGCAGGCTGTTTTGCCATGTTCCGGCCGCTGGGGGCTTTTGCCGGGCCTTAGGATTGTGAAGCAACGACCCACGCTGAAAAGCCAGTGCGGAGAATTGGTCGCTGGGGGTGCGGCGGGTTGAAGGTTCAGTAGGAGGAGGAAGGAGGCTCGGGAGGAGCGGGGTGGAATGGAGACTCAGCAGGGTGAGGGGGAGAAATGAGAGAGGAGGGGGAGGAGGAGGAGGAGGAGGAGGAGGAGGAGGAGGAGGAGGAGGAGGAGGAGGAGGAGGAGGAGGAGGAGGAGAAGGCGGAGGGGGGGCTTCGGCTCAGTGCATGGCAGTCCAGGCTCGGAGGCATGGCGGTGCGAGGTCAAAAAAAGAGAAGGCGGAGGAGGAGGAGGAGGCGGAGGAGGAGGAGGAGGAGGAGGAAGAGGGGGAGGAGGAGGGGAAGAAGGAGGGGGATAAGGAGGAGGATGAGGAGGAGGAGGAGGAGGAGGAGGAGGAGCATCATCTGGAGGAGCACGAGGATGAAGATGAGGAGTAAGAAGATGATAGAGTACACTCGCTTAAGATGTGGACGCATTCTCGCCAGCTGTATGAACGCGATATATGATACTTTGTGCGATGCCAGTGCGTTACCATTCGCGCCACCATTCGATGCACCTGCCGCGCAACGAGTAGGAGCCACACATTTGCTGCTTTGCGCCCAGCAGAAGTCATCTGGGGAGCATCGGATGTGGCTGCCACGCAGAAGAGGACAGTCTAGGCACATGCGCGATGTCAAATTGCACGCTTGCTTCGCAAACTCTTGCTTTGGTGAAGCGGCCCCTACATGTCACGGAAAGAGCTGCCAGTCTAACAAGTATCCAAGTCAGTCCACTGGCCAAGCTAAGCAAAGGGGGCCGTGGTACTCCACGCCGCATGCAGGGGCTCCGCCGGCGTTGTCAGCGTCCCTTGCTGAATTTGAAATAACAAGCCTCAACCGCTGAGGCAACGGGGGCTCCGTCCTCAATCGCTGCTGCCCCTGTGGCGAGGTGCTCAAGAGTCGATGTCACCCCGCTGTGCCATCGGCACGCTGGAGCGCCCCCCCCCCCGGCAGAAAATAGCAAAAAAAACTCTGGCCGGTATCCTTCATGACGCGAGGGGGGCATGTTTTCCTCCACCACCACCACCACAAGTTGGAGGGGGAGGGGTCCTCCTCCTCCTCATCCTCCTCGTCCTCCTCCTCCTCTTCCTCGTCCTCGTCCTCCTCCTCCTCCTCCTCCTTCAGCTTATGGAGGTGGCGGTGGAGAACAGGCCCCTCAACGCGCGGGGGGGGGGCGGAGGAACGGCCCAGGAAGGCCCTGCGATCGCTAGGCACCTCCCGAGGTGTGCTCCCAGGCTCTCGCGAGGCCCCCGCGAGGCCCCACAGAGCCACCGAGGGGAGCCCCGGGGAGCCCACGCCGCGTCTCGACTGCCAGGCTTTCGCTTCCCTCTGGGGAGTGGCCGCGGCTCGACGTGAGCAGGGAGAGGGGGAGGAGGCGGAGGAGGAGGAGGGGGAGGAGGAGGAGGAGGAGGAGGAGGAGGAGGATTGGATGGGACACTTCGAAATCGTCGTCGTATTCTTATTCGTGTTTTTTTTATTCGTTGTTTTGCCGATCGGCGCGGGCCCTCGCACCCCCCCCTCCCCCCCCCTGGAGTAGATCTCGGCTATTTTTGGCGCCCGGTAGAAAGACTCTCTCAGTCGTCGTTCTCGTCATCGTTTCTTGTTCATCATTTTGCCGATCGGCGAGGGCCCTCGCACCCCCACTTCCCTCCCCCACCCCTGGAGTAGATCTTGGCTGCTTTTGGGCGCCCGCCCGTTTCAAGTGGGTGGAGTCTCTCCGACGGGACGCACGGTTCCAAACCATCGCACCAACTAGAGGTTCAGAGCCAGACTCCCCCCCCTCCACCCCCCCCTTCCGCTCAGTGTCGAAACGCCGAATAAGCAAACGTTCACCTCTCCCGCCAGATATAGCAAAATCCCGGTTTGCAGCATCATGGTCCCAGGGGGGCCCTGATCCGTCGTACGCCCCCAGTCCGGCTCGGACACGGCCGCAAGACGGTTTCGCGACGGCTCCAAGAGCCGTCAATATATCCCCAATCTGTCTCAAGTGAGCCACATCGGCAGAGCTCGGTATGAACTTCGCGCCCAAGAAGACCCCAAGACGCCCAAACAGATCCCCACGAGCGCTTCGGAGCAACCGTGCAGGCGTCACAGCGGCGCCCCGCCTCAGCACCACCGCTTCCCAGACCGCCCGAAGGATCAGCCGCGCCATTCGTAGGGGGCCACATGCGAACCCTACCCCTACCCCCCACGAGTTCTGAGGAGAAGGGTGGGGTTCACTTCGTTCGGGAGCTCTCGAGCGAAGTGAACCCCTCCCTCCCCCTCAGAGATCGTGGGGCGTAGGGGTAGGGTTCGCATGTGGCCCCCTATTTCGGGAGAGTTCGGTAGAGTCGTCCTGAGCGCGCGCCGATGCTTCTCTGACACGCTGGCAGGCGGGGCCTGCCGCTGGCAGCCGGAGAGTGAGGTCGCGCGATATATAGAGCCACGGGCCCCTACCTGGCAGCACGGCTGGGCATGACCTTCGGCACGGCGAGCCCGGGGGGGGAAGTGGGAGGGAGTGGGCCTCTTCTCAGATGTGAGCAGGGACCGACCGTCCCGGCACTCCTATAGTACTACCACGAAATGTTCTTAGAACCCCAAAATGTTCGAAGAACAAAAACAGTGTTCGTAGAACATTGACCCGATGTGTTAAAACAAAACTAACTCAACCAGAAATGTTCTAAGAACATTTCGTGGAAGCCGCAAAAGGTTCTCAGAACATTGTTTGGTAGGGCTATAGTCGAGCCAGGGCGCTTCGCCACTGCTTGACAGATGGTTCGGAAGCTCCCTGGCCGCCGGGTAAGCTTTCGAAGTCCCCCCCTGGAGGCACAGACGAACAAAACTTGTCTCGGACGGCGCGAGGGCCTCTCAGGAGTCCCGCCGCGTGCGGAGAAGGCCTTCCCCTGCTCATCTTCCCCCCTCGCTCGCCGCCGAATGACCCCTGGGCTTCCATGCAAGCGAGCCGGCGGACACTAAAAGGTGTCGTCGTCGCCTGATTGATCGGGCGGGCAAATTGTTGTCGCCGCCGCCGCCGTCGGAAAGGGTAGAGGTGGAACGAGAACCGGAAAGCGAGAGGACGGAGTCTCGCCATCGCTCGGACGTCCATTCCCCGTGCCTTTTCGATTTCGTGCGTTGCTGATTCGCACGATGGTCCAAGATGCTCCCCGCCGAAAAAAGTGCACACGTCCGAGCGATGCCGAGGAGGAGGGTAGGAACAGGAGTACCGAGTGTGAAGACGAACGGCAGGAGGAAGCCAGAAGGTGATAATCGAAGTCCATGGAGAGAAAAGGATGGTGGGAGGAGAAAACAAGTGGGCAAGAAAAGAGTCAGGGACGTACAGACGCAGATGGAAGAGGGATGGAAGGTGCAGAAGAGGAGAAATGGAGGGAGGATGAAGCAGGAGCGCCAGAGATGAAGAACGATGAATGGAACCTGAGATGGACTGCCGTTTTGTCCGTTTCTTTGACGAGCCTGGGGGAAGGAGGATAGAGATAACCAAGAGAAGAAACGACGTGAAGGGCGAGGGAGGAAGAGGCGTAGTCACCAAGAGGAGGTCCTCGGGAGCCTTCTTGAAGAATTCTTACGGTATAGCCTCGTAGGGCACTCTTGAGTTTTCTGGGGCCGCTCGTAATCGCCTGAGGGTCTGGAGGCCTGTTGTCTCCTCTAGGGAACCTTTCGGGGGGCTCGGGGGCATTCGGAGGCTCACCCAAACATGATGATGGGAGCCACGGGGACGGACGAAAGGCGTTCTCGAAGGCCCGTGGTTCGCCGAGCAGAGCTCGCGCTCCCGGGATGCTGCTCGGGCTACTTCTGTGGACGGGGCCGAGGGAGGCCTTGCGCCCAGTGCACGCTCGGTGCTCCTTCGTGGGAGCCGCGTGCGCTGCATGGGTCCCGACGGGGGTCTGGCCCGGCGGCCGGTCGGTGGCCAGTCGTGGGCGCCTCGCGGGCGCCTCGTGGGCGCTGGGCAGGGTCCGCCGAAGCGTCGCCCGGGTGGCCGCCTATGGGCGCCCGCGGGGGGTCCGCGGTGGAATGTGCCGCGCAGCTGGCACCGCACGCGTAGATTGCCTCACGTGTTGGTCCACAGAGTCTGTTCCACGTGCACGGGGCGTCGTTGCATCACACACACATATATATATATATATATATATACAAGACTGCATTGGCGCTGCGCGCCATGCACCTTGGTCCTTTGAGTTCTGCACGCAAGCGGAATGCGTGCGTGCGTGCATGCGCGCATGCATGTATACACGCGCACGCGCATGCACGTTCCGCATAAATTTCTAGGTGTATAAAATATGCTTACGTTGTTGTATGTGTGGAAACAGCGTACATGAGCACATATACATTTATGTGCGTAAGGGTGTGAACATGCACATGCAACTCGTACGGGGCATCCTCGGGCATCTTCGCTGCATACCACGAGACCCTCAACGACTGGGCCACAATGTGAAATGTCATGGGAGCAAAATCAATGAATGTTGGCATTCGGAAACATCGTGGGGGTGTTTTCGGGGCCTTCGTTGGCCGTTTTGGCGCCTTCATGGGCCGTCCTGGGGCCTTCTTGGGCCGTCATGGGGAGCTTGGGCCCGCTGGAGCCCCCTTTGGACCCATCTTGGGCACTTCCGGGGACCTCCCATGGCCCTTTTGGGTCTGTGCTGGGAGCCCTTGGGGGGCCTCTTGGTTCCATTATGGGCTGTCTTGGGGCTCTCGTGGGCGATCGTGGGGCCCGGCTCGGCCGTCTTGAAGCTTTCTAGGGGGCCTTTTGGGGCGTCTGGAGGCGATCTCGGGGGCTTTGAAACCGTCTTGAAAGCTGATGAAATCCGAAAGGCGAATATGCTAAAATTGTAAGTTTTACGAAGGGAATGGGACGATTTTTGTGCTTTGAAGGCCCCTTGGAAAGCTTTTTGGGGTGCCTTGGGGGTCTTTATGTTGGCATTCGGAAACATCGTGGGGGTGTTTTCGGGGCCCTCGTGGGCCGTTTTGGCGCCTTCATGGGCCGTCCTGGGGCCTTCTTGGGCCGTCTTGGGGAGCTTGGGCCCGCTGGAGCCCCCTTTGGACCCATCTTGGGCACTTCCGGGGACCTCCCATGGCCCTTTTGGGTCTGTGCTGCTTGTAGCCCTTGGGGGGCCTCTTGGTTCCATTATGGGCTGTCTTGGGGCTCTCGTGGGCGATCGTGGGGCCCGGCTCGGCCGTCTTGAAGCTTCCTTGGGGGCCTGTTGGGGCGTCTTGAGGCGATCTCGGGGGCTTTGAAACAGTCTTGAGAGCTGATGAAATCCGAAAGGCGAATGTGCTAAAATTGTACGGTTTACGCATGGAATGGGACGATTTTTGTGCTTTGAAGGCCCCCCTCGGAAAGCTTCTTGGGGTGCCTTGGGGGTCTTTATGTTGGCATTCGGAAACATCGTGGGGGTATTTTCGGGGCCCTCGTGGGCCGTTTTGGCGCCTTCCTGGGCCGCCCTGGGGCCTTCTTGGGCCGTCATGGGGAGCTTGGGCCCGCTGGAGCCCCCTTTGGACCCATCTTGGGCATTTCCGGGGACCTCCCATGGCCCTTTTGGGTCTGTGCTGCTGGGAGCCCTTGGGGGGGCCTCTTGGTTCCATTATGGGCTGTCTTGGGGCTCTCGTGGGCGATCGTGGGGCCCGGCTCGGCCGTCTTGAAGCTTCCTTGGGGGCCTTTTGGGGCGTCTGGAGGCGATCTCAGGGGCTTTGAAACCGTCTTGAAAGCTGATGAAATCCGAAAGGCGAATATGCTAAAATTGTACGTTTTACGAAGGGAATGGGACGATTGTTGTGCTTTGAAGGCCCCCTGGAAAGCTTTTTGGGGTGACTTGGGGGTCTTTTGGGCCGTCCTGACGCAATTGGAGTCCCTCTTGGAGCGCTCTTGTGCTGTCTGGGGCCTCCGTTGGGCCTTTCTGATGATTCCTCGGATCGCTCTGGGTCTGCTGGCAAGGCGTTCGTGGAGACCCGGAAAGCTGGGTGACCTTTTCCAACGTCCAAGGGAGCCCGAGAACCCCAGATCCCGGGGGTCCAGTTTTTTTTGGGAGGGGGAGGGTTTTTCCCCTCCCCCGAGCTTGCAAAAATATAGGAAAAGGAATATGTGGGCTGCACAGCGTAGACGTCACTCATAGTGCACCACATGCGCGTCACATCCAGGGTGGCGTTGCGCACGGTGCGGCGTCCACGCTTGCAGGCATGCGGCGATGCTTTGAACTCCGAGGGCGGCTGGTTGGGGTCCTCGCCGAGGGGCCAGGGAGCTCCCAGGGGCCGGGCCGACGACACGGCTGGCTCGCCACCGCTGCCCGAGGCCCTCGAGGCTACCAAGTGAAGCCTCTGGGGGGCTTCGTGGTTCATGGGGCTTCCTGGAGCTCTGAGGGCTCTTTTTCAGACTGTTCCCTGCACGGCTTGCCTGTGCGGCTTCTGCATCATGGCTCGAGCGCCCGGTGATGAAGCTTGGAGCCCCGAGGCCCGTGGCCCATCGTGAACCGTCTGAAGCCGTTGGGGTCTTCAGCCGCAAGGGTGTCATGTAATTTGGGTCTGCACTGGGGGCGTCTTCGGTCGAGTTCTACCACAGTGCCACCCTGAGCCAAACATGTTTTTCGGGAAGGTACCCCCCCAAACCTCACTGGAGGAGGAACACAGGCGGGAACCCGGAGCAGGCAGACCGGAGGCAGAGGAGGATACGGAGTGGGAGGATGCGGACACGCAGAACACGTGAATAAGCATGAGGAGCCGCGCAAAGAGATCCTACCCCCTACACGGAAAAGTCTCTGCTGTACCCCTTCGAACCATATGCACCTGTACAAGATGGCTCCTTGGCAGGGGCGATCAGGAAACCACTCTCTCTTCCCTTCTCTCGGGGGACGTGATCCGTCCCCTGCGCAAAGACGTAGATGACGACCCTGGCTTTGAGGTGGACTTCGTTGCTGGCGCATGCGCGCATCTTAATTCAATGAATCCGCCATCGCGCGTTGCCGCGACGGGTGGATGAGTCGAGCTTCTGTCTGGCTATGTCCGAATGTTTCTCGCCTGCTCCCTATTATCTGTTTGCGTGCACACGCACTCGACTGCTTTCAAGTGCTTCCCCTAATTCGCGTTGCCTCTGCCATGGTTGGGTCTCGCGCGGGGGCCATCTTGGGTTTGCCTCTCGCCTGCGAGCAGGTCAGCCCTCCTGCCGCACTGAGGCCAACATGCATCCACTCAACTGTCTGGCCGTCTGGAACAACTCAAGAAAAACTAACTACACTCCAGGCAATGCCTGTCATGACACATGCAAGCAAACGCGCAGGCAGACGCACCACACCACGCGCACACGCACATACCCACGCACGCGAACACGCGCACGCGCACACACGCCCCCCCCCCCTCCCCCCCCGCCCCCCCACACACACACACACACGCACACACACACACACACACACACACCACACACACACACACACACACACGCACACACGCACGCACGCACGCACGCACGCACGCACGCACGCACGCACGCACGCACGCACGCACGCACGCACGCACGCACGCACGCACGCACGCACGCACACACAAAAACACACACGCATACACACACATTCACACACACACACACACGCGTACACACGCGAACATGTATACACGCGCGCACGTACACACGACAAGTTTCCTCCGACGCGCCAGTGGGCACAACCAGCGGATGCACGGTGGGGGGTCGCCCTGAGAGCGAATTCGGCGTAGCAGACCTGAGACTCCCGAACATCGCAACACACACACACACACACACACGCACGCACGCGCTCACCCGCGCGCTCACCCACCAAACTATCCACGCACACATACACACACGCACACACAAACACACGCACACAAACACACACACAAAAACACGCACACACACACACACGCGCACACACACACACACACGTACACACAACCGACAACACAGACTCGCACAGATACACACACGCGCGGCCAAACGCGAACACACACACCCACACACACACACGCGCGCGCGTTCACACGCACACACACATACAAACACACGCAGCCACACACAAACACACAAACACACACACGCACACATACATACACACACGCGCGCGCGTCCACACGTATCAACACACGCAAGCACGCACACTCACACACCCACACACACACACGCACGCGCACACATACACACATGCGCACACAACCGCGAACACACACGCACACACGCGCGGGTCCACACGCACACACACAAACACACACATACAAACACAAGCAAACACACACAACACACACAACACACAACACACAATACACAATCACACGCACACACGCGCGTCCACACATCCACACATACAAACATTTTTCGGGCGCACGCGAGCGGGGCAACGAACCGCTCCGCCAGTCACGAGACAAGCCGGGCAAAGCGAGGCTACCAAGGGTCAGCCTAGGAGAGCCAGCCTTGGCTGCCCCGATACGCAACACGCAACCCGTAGCGTGTTGACACAGAGCTCAACGCGTGGACTGATTACTTAGGTCTGGCGCGATACGTTCGCCAAAACGTGGCCAACACAGTGAGCCAATACGCAACGTGTTGCGTTTCAAGACGGGCGTATCAAGGCAGCTGAGGGGCCAGCAAGTGCAACGGGGGAAGTTCGGGCCCCTCAAGGGGCAGAGGCGGGGGACGGCAGGCATGGCTCGGCGGCGAGTCTGGGGGGAAGAAGTACGGAGGAGGCCTTCACGTCAGGCTTTGAAGTCCCCTGGCCTTCGGAACAGCTTTCTAAGCCTTCCCTGGAGACACAGAAAACTTCTCAGAAGGCGCGGGGGCGTCCGAAAAGATCCGCCGCCTTCTGAGAAGGCCCTCTCAGACGAGGGTGAGGAGGAGGAGGAGGAGGAGGAGGAGGAGGAGAGCTTGTGGAGGTGGAGGAGGAGGAGGGTGTGAGCATGAGAGCCTTCTCGCTTACCCCCCTCGGTCGCCGCCGAGTGGCGGGGAGCAGCGGACGGCCGCGCCAAACGGGCGCCAGCCAGGCCGGGCCCCGAATCGGTGGTGGCTGCGGGTGGCGGGCAGCAGCAGCGGAGCCAGCAGCGCCAGCGTCCGGGCCGACAGGGGCGCGTCCAGGAGGGACGCGCGCGGGAGCTCATATATCCTGGTCCTGGCCCCGTCCGACTGTGACCGCCCCGAGGTGCTGGTCGCGCAAGGCGCTCACCGACTCGCTCTCGGCCGGCGGCCATGGGGCGAGGGGGGCCACCCGGAATTCGCCGGCAGCGAGGCCCCAGTGCAACGGCAGGAACGTCGTGCCCCCCGGTGCGGCGATGGGGCAGTGCCCAGCACGGGGCCGCGGGAATGATCGACGAAGGCCTCGCGGCACGCCTGGAGGCTCTGCTCCTTGGTGGGGGCACCGTGCGGCGGCGGGGGGAATAGCACGCCGTGAGCAGGGGCGGTGGTGGGGCCACGCGCCGGGCGCCTGACGGCCCGAGCAGAGAGGTGGGGGTGCCCAGGAGTATAGGGCACGTCAAGCGACCCCGTTCCAGGGCGCTGGGTGCTGACAGCGCGGACCACACTGCCCATCCTAACTGCACCGATGCGCAACACGCAACACGTAGCGTATCGATACGGAGCTCAACACGTAGGCTGACAACGTAGGTTCGACGCGATACACTCGCCAAAACGTGGTCCAATACGTGGAGCAACACGCAGCGTATTGACACGGACGTCTTGAACACGGGACGTATTGCGTATCAAAACGGGTACATCGAGGCAACTAAGCTGCCCATGGCCGGGGGGCCTGCGCGTCGGCCGCGTGTCCGGGCTGCACCGCTAGCGCGGGCACCTGCAGCAGTGACGCCACGGGTGCAGCGAACGCCGCAGGCGAGGGAGAGACTCCGGTGCGGGCGGGGGTCGGGCCGACGGGTGAGCCCGTGCTTGGCGATGCGACGCTGGCTGGGGGAACGTAGGAGCGAACGTCGCCTCCGGCAGCCGCGGGGGGGGCCGGCCCTGGCAGTGGCTCGCGCTGCCGGGTGTGCTCGCCGGAGGGCACGGGAGCCCGCCCGCGGAGGTCCGCCCGCGGAGGGGGGAGCGCGAATGCGCGCTCGTAGCCCGAGAGCGGAGCAGCGCCGAGATCGCCACTGGCGACCGTGGCAGCAGTAGCAGCGCCCTTCGCCCTCGCCATCGCGGAGGGTGCGCAAGGGGGGTGCGCTGCGCGTCGGCCCCGTGTTCGGATGGAAGGCGGGCCCGCCCCGCCCGAGACAGGAGTCGCAGAATCCACCAGCGTAGCTGCTGCCATCGGCGCGGGGCCGCCTCAGAACGAGAGGGCCGTCGCCGACCCCGGACATCCGCCGACGTGGTGTTTTCAGTCCGCGGCTCCAAGGAGGTCCCGGCCCCTTCCCTGAAGGTGCTGTCGCGTCCCAGATCCATGTCTGTAGAGGGCCCCCGGGCCTGGCAACGGGCCCCGGAGGCCGAAACCCAGGAAAATCCGCTGGACTCAAAGAATCCAGACGTTGCGAAAAAATCACGACGTCGGGGTCTGGGTGCAGGCTCAAGATGGGCAGTTTTGGCAATTTTGGGCCTCCAGGGCCCCTTACTGGGCCCCGGGGTTGTAAAAAAAGGACTCGGTCGCGGGCCGGTCCGCAATCCTCGGCGGAGCAGCAGACCCAGAGATGCGGCGTCGTTTTTTTTTGAATGCGCGGTCAGCGGAAGTCTCGACCAATTCCCCAGGACCGGTTTTTTCATCCTGAGCCTTTTATTGACGGTCCCGGGGCCCAGCGAGGGCCCCGAGAGGCCGAAACTCGCGATTGACCTCCGCCTTGATTTGCCCAATGCGTTGCATCTCTGGGGTCGGAGAAGCAGAGCACCTCGATGGGGCAAGTCCGCGGCCGCGGCGGCCGAGGCGAGGGAGGCCGCGTGTGGGCTCGGACCCCCCCTCCCGGTCTTGCAGGAGGAGAGGAGGGCGAGCGGCGAAGCGAGGGAGAGGCCCAGGCCCTGGTCCTGGGCA
Source organism: Prorocentrum cordatum (assembly GCA_963575745.1). Classification (NCBI taxonomy): domain Eukaryota; class Dinophyceae; order Prorocentrales; family Prorocentraceae; genus Prorocentrum; species Prorocentrum cordatum. Next base: position 206,061 of record CAUYUJ010015590.1, on the reverse strand, counting down.
CAGGGCCCTGGCGTCATATTTTTGCTCGAAGCGTCGAGCGCCAGAGGGCTCGACCCATTTTCGGGGAGGGGGCGGCAGGGTAGGGTAGCAAAGGGGAGAGTCGAGACTCGGCTCGCGTAGCTGGTTCCCCTGGCGCCTCCTGGCGCCGGGACAGGCCCATGCCCACCCCTTTCCCTGTCCCTCCTTCTCGCTCGGCCCGACCATTCCCTGGGACCAGTGTCTCCTCCTGAGTCGTTTCTTGACGTTGCCGAGGCCCGATCAAGGCCCCACGAGACCGAAAGTACCCCAAACCTCCCGTCATGATTTTTGTGACGACTCGAGGGGGTCTGGATCCGGTGGCCCTCCGGAACCTGAAGGCGCACCGCCTTCGCGACCGAGCTCGACTGGGGGCCTCGATGTCGGCGGCGCCAGTGGCGCCCCCGCGCCTTCGAGTGGCGACGGGCTCGCGACGGGGGTGCATGTGGGTGAGTTGCGCGGGTGCCCGCGCGAGGAAGGCGTCGGTGTGTGTGCGCATTCGTGGCAGCAGGGGTCCATCTGCAGAGCCATGTACAGGCAAAACCGATACCGAGGACGCACGGCAAGGATGCCCGGCCTTATGCGAGCATTTTTCGACTGGGGCGCGGCCAACGAACCTGGCCAAGGATGGGCTGGAGGGGAAGGATGCAGGGGAGACCCTGGAGGGTCGCTCATCCTTACCAGCAGTGTTGACAAGAAATTGCTCGCGCCAGGACTTCCAGAGGAGTTGCTGCGGCCTGCCCCGAGCGCCGGCAGTCCTCGGTCCGTAGGGCAGCTGGGTGGTCGATCCCGGTCCGAGGCTCGGCACGCCAAATGGGGCGTGCTGGGGGGCGCGGCCACGGCGGAGGCAGGCAGCACCAGTCGCCGAGCTGCCGAAGGGGTACTACTAGTCAACGTTACTGGTTGTCTGCACTGAAACACCTACTGCTCTGCTCCTCCCTTTCCATCTTACTGCACCGCTGCCAAATCAACCCGTACCAGAAGAAGGCGCGGTAGGGATGCAAGGGCTTTGGAGGGCCAGGTTGACGCTTTTTCGAACGAGGTTGGCAAGTGAAAGCCGCTACGGATGGGCCGAAGAGGCAAGGATACAAGGGTACCCTCGGAACGGTTGATTATCCTTACTCTGCGGGTGGACTGTGCTGCTACTTTCCTCTGCGCGCGCAGCCCCCATGCGCAACTAGGGCGAATTCGGCCCGGTGGGAGGTGACTATGGTCTGAGTTAGGAAACGAATCAACATTCAGTAGGAGAACCGTTTCGATACCTTCCTGTGCATTCCATTCCGTAGGCCCATGAGCCCTGAACGTTGCCACCTCACCTCGCCCAGCAAAGTTCTCCAATAGCGAACCTGGCGCGACATCGATGAGGGGCCTTCTTCTGCCTAAGCATGCCGAAGCAGTTCAGAGCATTGCAACGTAATGCAATAGCTGGCATTCCTTGACGTTGTTTGGCCTCGCTGTGGCAGACGAAGGCAGCAAGGGACCCCCTGGCGCTCCTCGGGAAGGGGAGGGGCAGTAGTAGTAGAAGTAGTAGTAGTGTCGTAGTAGTCGTAGTAGTCGTAGTAGTAGTCGTCGTAGTAATAGTCGTAGTAGTAGTAGTCGTAGTAGTAGTAGTAGTAGTAGTAGTAGTAGTAGTCGTAGTAGTAGTAGTAGTAGTAGTAGTAGTAGTAGTAGTAGTAGCAGTAGTAGTAATAGTAGTAGTAGTAGTAGTAGTAGTAGTAGTGTAGTAGTAGTGTAGTAGTAGTAGTAGTAGTAGTAGTAGTCGTCGTAATAGTAATAGTAAGTAGTAGTAGTAGTAGTAGTAGTCGTAGTCGTAGTAGTCGTAGTAGTAGTAGTAGTAGTAGTAGTAGTAGTAGTAGTAGTAGTAGTAGTAGTACTCGTAGCCGAAGGAGTAGTAGCACTCGTCGTCGTAGTAGTAGTAATAATAGTAGTAGTAGTAGTAGTAGTAGTAGTAGTAGTAGTGGTAGTAGTAGTAGAAGTAGTAGTAATAACAATAGTAGACGTAGTCGTAGTAGCAGTAGTAGTCGTAGGGGTAGTAGTAGCAGTAGTAGTAGTGTTAGCCATAGTGATAATACTAGTCGCGGTGGAAGCAGTAGAAGTAGTAGTTAGTAGTAGTAGCAGTAGCAGTAGTAGTAGTAGTAGTAGTAGTAGTAGTAGTAGTAGTAGTAGTAGTAGGAGTAGTAGTAGTAGTAGTAGTAGTAGTAGTAGTAATACTAGT
>CAUYUJ010015590.1:136331-198831 GCA_963575745.1 Prorocentrum cordatum | reverse complement strand
CAGACGCGTGGCGCTGCGCCCGTGCAGTGCCGCCAGCACTTGGGCCGCACAACTTCCCCGGGCCGCGGCGGGGGGCACGCGCAGCGACACAGGATCCGTGTGTCAAGGCCGAAGACAGCTCCTGTGACACACGTGATTCGGTACACGGGCGCCGGAGAGCATTGCCCAGGTGCCCTGCAGGAGTCGCCGCTGGCAGCGGTGCCTGCTCCATCCCTCTCGCCGCTGCAGCGACAAAAGCCGCGGGCGCCAGGGGTCCACTCCCCCCCTGTTGGGGTGCGTGGGGGCGCTCGACGCCGAGGCGTGCAAGAGTGTCCGCACCTCCCTTGGGGCAGCGAATTGCTTCAGTCCAGCACAGAGCCAAGGCTACGTTCTGCAAGGGGCCAGGGCCTGAGCTGGCAGCTCCTGCCAGCCTCCTGGGCGTAGAGGGGTGTATCGGGCGCGCGCTAACATGTACTGCAGATCCTGGGCCCGGGGGAAATGATCCTGGCGAAGGACCCAAACATATGCAGCTGTGGGCACCGCAACTGTAACATCTTCTTCGCATGCGGTTCCCCCATCCAGTACAAAGATTTGTGACCCCATAAGGAGCTCCACCGAAGACCTCAAGGGGGGTGTTTGCATGCGGTTCCCCGCCCAGTACAGCACCTCGTGGCCCCACCGAAGGCCTCACTGGCGGTGATCGCACGCGGTTCCCCCGCCAAGCACCGCGCTTCGTGGCGCCACAGGGAGCTGCACCAAAGGCCTCAATGGCGGTGCTCGCATGCGGTCCCCCACTCAGTACATCGTTTCATGGCCCCATATGGAGCTCAAGGGAAGGCCTCAGTAGGGGTGTTCACATGCGTCTTCCCCACACTATAGAAAGCTTGGCGGCGCCATCGGGAGCTCCACCGAAGACCTCGATGGCTGTGTTCGCATGCGGTTCCCCCACCCAGTACGGCGTTTCGTGGCCCCATCAGGAGCTCCACCGAAGGCCTCAGAGGCGGTGATCGCATGCGTTTCCCCCACCCAGCACAGCGCTTCCTGGCGCCATAGGGAGCTCCACCGAAGGCCTCAGTGGCGATGTTCGCATGCATTCTTCCACCCAATACAGCATTCGGGGAGCTTCACGAAGGCCTCAGTGGCAGTGTTCGCATGCGGTTCCCCCACCCAGCACAGCGCTTCCTGGCGCCATAGGGAGCTCCACCGAAGGCCTCAGTGGCGATGTTCGCATGCATTCTTCCACCCAATACAGCATTCGGGGAGCTTCACGAAGGCCTCAGTGGCAGTGTTCGCATGCGGTTCCCCAACCCAGTACAGCGTTTCGTGGCCCCATAGGGAGCTCCACTGAAGGCCCCAGTGGCGGTGCTCGCCTGCGGGCCCCATAGGAAGCTCCACCGAAGGCCCCAGTGGCGGCCCCGCCCCATTGCGGCGCACCTCTCGCATGCATCGCGGGCCCATAATGGATCCCACCTGAAGCCACAGTGGCAGCGCCCGCATGGCGGCCCCGCCCCATATCGGCACATCCGTCTCATGCTTCATGGCCCCATGAGGAGATCCCCCGAAGGCGATACCCGCAACGACGGTACTCACAACTGCTTATCGTTGGGTCTTTCGCCCAGGTAATGTTTTAAATCCCGAGCCGTTTTTTGACAGTCCTGGGGCCCAGCGAAGGCCTCTAGTAGAGGCCTCCCAGATGGGGTCGGTGTAGAGATGGGGTCGGAGGATCGCGCCGCATCGCCGATGCGTCGCCGAAGCATCGACGATGCATTGGCGATGCACGGGCGATGTCGGCGATGCATTGGCGTCGCCTGCGTGACGACCAGCGGGCTCCACGCTGAGCCGCGTCGCCGATGCATCGCCGATACGGCGCGGTCCGCCGGCCCCATCTACTCGGACCCCATCTAGGAGGCCTAGCGGGTAGCGTTAGGTCGGGCATGTCCTCCTACAGGCGGATTTTGGAGGAAAAACGACAAACACTCGAGACGCACCCAAAAAAAGCTCAAAGACATGCTCCAAAAATCGTCCCCAGACTATGTGTTGCCTGCTCTTGAGTCTTCCTCCTGCAGGGGAACCTGCCCGACTTAAGCCTAAGGGTAGCGGCATCGGTGTGTTCCCTCCCCCCGAGCGTCGCCGCAGCGTCCCTCGACGGGGAGCCCGGCCGCCCGCACCGCGCGGCGGCGGGCGCGGGCGGCTGGCTCTCCTCGCGGCAGCCGCCGACCGGCAAGCCGCGCGGGCGCGCCGTGGCCGACGCGGAGGGAAGTCGGCTGCGCGAGCGCGGACCCCGAGCCAAACAACGTACAGTGGGGGCCCCAGGCATGATCGCGTCGGAAAAAAAAATCAGGGCCGGAGGTTTTTGGTCGATTTCGGCCTCTGCGAGCCCTCGCCAGGCCGCGGGACGTTCAAAAAACTACGCAGGATGAATATCAGGCCCCAGGGAAAGGGTCGGGACTTCCGGGGACGCCGTACTGAGAAAATCAAGACGTCGCATGTCTGGGGCCAGTCCGCAAGAAACCTTCCACATGAAACCCAACCCTGAGACCCCAGGGCGCCCATCGATTTATTTTCGGTGTGGGAGTGTCACGCTCTCCATGGCAAGAGCATCGACACCCAAGAAACCCAGGGCACCCTGGAGGCAAACAGGATGTTTCTTGGCATGGCCCCCACTGTACACCAGGGAAACAACCCAATCAGTGGATGGTTTGGGATATACTGAAACCGATAGTGGTATCGATAGGGAAATAGATCGTAAGACCGATGGTGAAATCGACGGTGAGGTCGATTGGGTACGATGGATCGTGAGATCGATCATGAGATCGACTGTGAGCTCGATCGCGGGAACCCGGAAATGGCCCAGAACCAGCCAGCGGGAACCCCAGAACCCGAAACCGTGAGCCCGAGAACCCAGCCGGCCACCGAGATCGGCCAGGGACTTTCGCCAGATCCTTCAAGTAATTATCCGCTAGGACCCCTTCAGTGCAAGCACTGATTGGGGAATAGTTTGGCTGCCCATGCTGGACATGAACTGCCAGCTCTCTGTCGCTATGTGTCCCCGCGCCGTTTGTCCTCGGCGCGGCCACGTGGACGACGCCGACGCCACGGCCAAAGCCACGGCAACCCCTGCCGCCCCGCGCCCGAGCAGGCGACGCCCACACCGCGGCAAGCTCACGGCGAACCCACAGCGTCCGTGACTCCCTACCAGACCACCCCAACCCAACCCGACGACCCGAATTTCGGTTTGGGGGGGGTACGGGTTCCATATGTGCTTTCTCGATGTTTACCGACCCCCCCCCACTGGAAATCGAGGGTAAATCTGAGCCTTCAGGTTGGGTTGGGGTGGTTTGGTGGTGGGTGGTGAGTCCGGGGCGGCGTTTGCTCTGGTGGCCGATGCGCCATCCCCCAGACGTAGGGCCGCGGGTCGGAGCAAACGGCGCGGCGACAGGTGGTTACTCCGAGCTTCTAAAAAAAGCGCTGGGGAGTACCCCCCCGACGGGGGTCAACCTCGCCTCGTCGTCGCGCCGCGACGGGGGTGGGAGCGCCTGCGGCGCGCAGTGGCTGCCCGCGACGGGGGTCGATGTGGGGCGGTCTGCGGGGGTGACGCCCCCCCGACGCTTATCAAGAAACTCGGAGTGGTCATGAGCCACGTCCACACTGCAGAGCAGGGCGGAGGCTACGGAGGGGCATGCCGCTCCTTGACAAGAACCTTGCCTGCGACCGCCGCGACCGTCGCGGCGACCTCCAAAACCAAGCTGGAAGTTTGGTTCGGGGTCGGGCCTCCCGCAACTTCTCGGAGGTCGGGAGGGGGTGTGGCGCAAAAGGGGTGTGGTGCCAGTCGTGGGAATGGCCATGTTGTCGACGAGCGATGACAACGCCAGACTCCGCAGTTGGATCAGGAAACGAGCGACACCACCCCATCTACGGCCCCAGGGGGCTCAGCCTATACCACGACCTCCGGCGCGGGTTTTTGCGTGGTGGGCACTGCGGCCCCCGATGGGCCGTAGCGCAACGCGGAGGGCCATGGGGTGGGGTGGTGACCTGCAGCCCCCAGGGGGCTCAGCGTGCTCCAGGACACTCGGCGCGGGTTTCTGCGTGGTGTGCGCTGCGGCCTCCGATGGGCCGCAGCGCGAAGTGGAGGGCCGCAGGTGGGGTCGTGTCCTTTGTTTTTGTTGGTCGAGCAGTGGCGCCTCTGGGGAACTCCTAACGTACCGATGCCGCTACTCCCAAGACCTCTCCCAGGGTGCGTTCCGGGAGGCGAATCCAGCGGTGGCGACGAGGGCCTCCCGGGAGGCCCCGAAACGGGGAAAAGGAGGGAATGGTCGAGGTAGGAGTACCTCTTCCTCCTCTGGAGCCACAGCCCTGTCATACACCACACCCCTCTGCTGCCTCCCCACGTGGCCGCGCGCCCACCCCCCCCCCGCCGTGGCGGGCGGCCCCGCGGGCGGGCGCGTCAGTTGCCCGCGGTCCCGCCCCGGGGCGAGCGGAGGAAGCCTGGCGCGCGGGGCAGCGAGGGCCGCGCCATGCGGGCGCGGAAGAAGCCGAGGAAGGACTGGCTCCGGTCGCGCGGGCTCAGGGCCTCGACCTGGGGAATGGGGGGGCGCGCAAGCATGGATTAGCGATCCATGGATCTGGCGCGCGGTCGCCCAATCCATGGATCGGGGAGGTGCCCTCACCAAAGCGGCCGGTGCCGCCTGGCGCGGCGGCGGAAATCCGCGATTTCCTATGGAGACGGGACCCGTCGCTAATCCACGCCCCCCTGATCCATGTTTGCGATCGCCTGAGGGAAACACGCAGATGCACTGGGCTGCGAGCGAGGGGGGGAAGGGAGAAGGAGGAGGCCTTCTCGGGAGGCGGCGGGACGTCTCAGAGGGCCTCGGGCCTTTTTCCTTGTCCTCGAGGGGAAGGCTCGGAGAACTTCTCGGAAGGCCGGGGGACTTCCGAGCCTTCTGAGAAGGCCCGCCCCTTATCAATTTCCCCCCTGGGCTTGCCGCCGAACTGGGGAAACCAACAAATACTGATACTGGTACTCCCAAGACCTCTCCTGGGGTGCGTCCCGCTACATCCATCTTCCATACCTTCCGACCCCCGCGGAAGGTGCGGAAGAAATCGTCGAAACTCAGGAACGGATTTCAAGAAGGCCCGCGTATATTATGTTAAGAAGGGGCGGAAGGTGAGGGCTGAAGGTTCGGAAGAATGAGGGGGAGGGGTCGAGTCCAGCGGTGACCATGCACGAGAGGCTCCCAGGAGGCCCAAGGAGGGAAGGACGAGGGAAGGGTAAGGGTGTGGGCATCAATTGTAGAACAAGAAATAAAAAACGCCATAAACATAACTTTTGGCGCTTCGCGCGGATTTCTTGGATCTGCGCTGGACCCCCCGCCCTGGCGCGCAGAGCGCGCCAACGGCTGCGCCGGAGGCGCCGCCCGGGAGGGCCCAGCGCGGATCCCAGCAATCCGCGTGGAGCGCCACTAGCTTATGCGCATGCCGCTCTTCCTCCTCCGATGTCCCTCCTCCGACGACCCGCACGTCGCCGTCCCCGTCCAGCGCCACCTTGGAGAAGTTGGAGCGGGGGCTGATCATGAGGCCCACGTCGTCGTCGGAGCGGGGCGCGTCGTCGACGCAGGGGCTGACCGCGCTGGGCGGCGGCTTGGCCGCGGCGTACAGGCCCACCGCCCCCCAGACGAGGAACACGGCCCCCAGCACGGCGAAGACCCCGGCCGCCTTCAGCATCCGGTCCTCGGAGGGGGCAGCGGTGCCCACGACTCGGCCCTTCGGCCGCCGTCCCCCCGCGTGCGGCCTCTCGGGAGGCCCTCGGCGCCACCGCCGGACTCGCCTCGGCGGCCGGGTCAGAACGCGGCCCGTCTGGGGGACAGCGGCATCAGTACCTTTAGGTCGGGCGTGTTCTCCCACAGACGGATTTTGGGCGAAAAAGAAAGATGAGCCAACAAATGCCCCCAAATGGTCGAACATAATCAAACAATCGTCCCCAGACTACTTTTTAAACTATTTTTGAATATTCCTCGCGTAGAGGGACAGGCCCGACTTTACCGTATTTTTTGGCTTCCCCAGTTCCCTTGTCTGGATGCGCTCCGCCTGCCCCTTGCTGTTCTGGGCGCCCTCCTCCGTCCACTTGTGCTGCAGCTCCCGCTCGTCCAGCTGCGCTGCCTCCTCCGCACCTCTCTTAGGAGGCAACTGCTGGGAGACTTTTGTCGGAAGGATCAAGGAGGATTCAGCCCCATTGGGGGGCGGTTACGCTGCAGTGGCCCTCGGATCAAGCGGGAGTAAGCCGGCTTGGGCGGGATTCAACGGGATTACAGCGGGAAGACGTAAGCGGGATGCACCCGGATGGAACGGCATCTCGGACGGGGGCAAAATCAGAATTGGCTCTCCCAGGAGTTCCATCCGCACCTCTCTGCTCCTCGGCCGCATTCCCGTCGCTTCGCGGCGCAAGGGGAGCGCTGCTGTTGTGGGTGCGGCCCCGCGCTGCCGGCACTGCGGCGGCAAGCAGCAGCGGCAGCAGGGCCAGCACCGAGCGCATAGCGCCTCCGGGGACTCGGCGACTGCGGCTGCGAGGTAGCAAGGCTGTGCACCGGCTGGGCAACTCCGGACCCGACGCACCTACGCGAGCCAGAACAGCAACATGAAGAAACGGACCGCGCACTCCCGTGTGGCCGTCGCTGCACATCTGTGATTGTGGTTTCATCTGCAACAGTGCCGAGGGTACCGGGCGGAGTACAGCAAGCACATGCGGAGGAAATCTTGCCATGCGAACGTCCTCATGCTCCTCCGCATGATCACCTCCCTCCTGCTGCTCCTCCTCCTCCTCCTCCTCCTCCTTCTCTTTCTTCACCTCCTCCACCTTCTGGGCGTCGTCTTCCGCCTCCTCCTCGTGCGGCTCCTCCGCCTCCTTCTCCACCTCCTCCTCCTCCTCCGCCTCCTCCTTCTACCTCGTCGTGGTCAGCGTCGTCGTCTTCAAGGTCGGCGGCATTGGCCGTAAGGCCCTCGCAATCTTGCCAGGTGAAATCTTGGGGATGTGTTTCGTCGATCACTGAGGGGCTCAACGTGCCTTAGAGGTTCTGGTTGGTCCAGAAGAGCCCAGTCGAATCGATAAATCGAACCGGCGAGCGAAATGAATCGGATCGGTGAAAATCGGCAGCCAAGTCTGGAGGATTCGAATCTTCGGAAATCGGCAGAGTAGTAATGCCTCGTTGAGAAGTCATGATCCAGATCGGAGTCCAGAGTCGAATCGAATCGGAAGCGGAATCCATCGAAATCGAATGGAATCGAATCGGAGGGCTCGACACGAGCCCCGTGGGTCCCCTGGGGACACCGGGGAACGAGCAGCCTCCGCGGGGCACCTGCTGGCCAGCCGATGTCCTACCTTTATATGGGTCCGCTCCGTCGTCGGGTCACCTGGCGTCCCGCTTCGACATGGGGTGCTGTTCGGCGGTGAGCGAGGGGGGGAAGGTAGAGGAGGAGCAGGAGGAGTGAGAAGGGTAAGGTCTTGTCGGAAGGTTCGGAAGTTCCCCGGCCTTCTGAGAAGTTCCCTGAGCCCCCACCAAAGACACACACAAACTTCTTAGAAGGCGCGAGGGCTTCTGAGAAGCCCCGCCGCCTTCTGAGAAGGCCTTCTTCTGATTCTTCTTCTCATTTCTCCACCTCACTTGCCGCCAAGTTGTAGATACCCTGACGAATCCCCAGGCCGCCAAGTCACGGGTCTCTTGGGCTCTCCTGGGCGCCCCCGGTTGCTCTTGAAGTGTGCCGCGCGCGTTTCCCCGAGGCCTCGGGAGCATGATTCGGAATCTAAAAAGCCAGCAGCGTATCAAACCTGCGTGTTTCCGGATGAAATTGGCATTCTCGCAGTTTCGGTCTCACGAGCTTCCAAGGAGGCCCATGAGGCTTCCAAGGTGGTCCAGACGGCCTCCGGGGCTCCAAAGAGTGCCCAAGAGGCCTCCAAGTCAGTGAAAACAGGGGCAGCACATCCGCCACGGGCAGACTGGACCAAGATCGGCACAGGACCGCGAAGGCCTTCCAGAGTACCCCGAGACCGAGATGCCATTAAACGCCTCTGGAGAGCCTCCCCAGAGATATATCCCCCCGAGACTTCCCAAGAGACCCCGTGAAGTCTCCAAAGACCTACGTATGGTCCACGACTTAGTCTCGGTGGTGGCTTGGGCCAAACACCGATCTAGACTCCAATGGGTAAACACCTATTGGCAGAGACATATGGGCCACGATTTCGATTCCTCGATCCTTGCAAGGAGTAGGACTGTCTGCTGGTTGATTGGTTTGCCACTGGAGCCTCGGGCTGTGATGTGGGGTCAAATGCTCCCCTCCCTTTGCTCTCTGCCCGTCTTTTCGTCTCTCTCCTCGTGTTGTCTCTCTCCTCGTCTTTGCTCCCTCTTCTCGTCTCTCTATCCTCGCCTTCCCTGCAAGTCTTGTCGGGTTCCGCTAGTTTGGGTGGCCTTGGCCGCCCTTGGGTGCAGCCGTGCTCTCCTGCGGGGTAAGGAAACGCAACGCTTGACAATACCTCTTCGTGTTCCGTGCGGTTTGAGGTTGCCTTGTCTCCCATCCCCCTGCTGCCGCGCGCTACTTGCCGTGGAATCCCTCCTTCCTGCTCAGCTGCCTCCTCTGGCCATCGCTCGGACGTCCATTCCCTTTTTGTTTTCGGTTCAGTGCGTGGCTTTTTCGCCAAATGATCAAGGATGCTCCTCGATGGTCCTCGTCGAAGGAAAAATGCACACGTCCGAGCGATGCCAAGTCCTTTCGTGCTCATTGATGTGTGCCTGTGTGTAGCTAAAAACATTTGTATACACATATACACACGCACGCTCGGACAACGCGCGCGTTCACTTCGTGCGCCAAGTCCCACCAGCCCTCTGGGCGCAGGTGGTCTAACGTCTAACGATGACTCTCTCCCTTCCACAAACCCTTTTCCCCGTCGGGGAGGGGTGTCCCCCTCCCCCTACCCCCTCCCCTGGACCTGGGCGGGGGGGTGGGCGCGAGGCGCTGGAGCGTCCAAGATCGACCCCTGGGAAGGCCAACTGCTGACACCCCTCACGAGGATCGTGGCCACCGAGGGGGGGGGCCTCGATCGGGACCCTCCCTCCTTTGATCGATAACTTCGAAGATGGCCCCAAGAAGCGCTCCAGGGCTCCCAAGACCCCCCCAAAAAAAAACCTCAATAGGGTCCCAAGAAGGTCCGAAGAGGGCCCCAACAGGCACCCGAGAGACCCCCAAGAGGCCCCTGAACAGTCTCGGGGAGTCCAAGATGACTTCCAAGATGGCTCAACTAGCCCAAGTTGGCTCAACATGGCTCCCAAGATGCTCCAAACGGCCCCAAAACCTTTCCAAAAGCGCCCAAAAACGCTCCAAGAGAGCCCCTACGAAGCGGTTTGCCGCCTCCTGAATGGGGGGAACTGAACTGAGAACCCCCCCATCCTGCAATCGACGGCCTCCAAGATGATCCCAAGAAGCCTCCCAGGGTAGCCCATTCAGAACCCCGCCCTTCAGAGCTGACGGGAAAAGGGACGAAAAAACACATCTATGGACACTAAAGCGAGCAAGGGAGTGGCCTTTGAAGGCCTCTACGGGCCATCCCTGGGTGCCGCGTGGGGGCGAGGGGAAAGGGATGGGCAGGACAGGACAGAACATCTGCATGAGGAGGCCTCAACGTCAATGCTCCCGCTAAGAGCAGTGTGGATGGAGTGTATGCGTAATTCCACTGCGTGAATAGTATGCAACAATGCCCCGACAACCCTTTGACATCATATCGCGAGAACTGCCAAGGTCTGCGCGAAGACCGGTGGGCACACCGGCCACTAGGCGTGGACGCTGCCTTCCTCACCCTAACCCCTTCACGCCCCCCCGGCTGCACCACGGGCGACCGTGCAAACCCGCTCGCGAGGAGCCCTGGATGACCAGTCAGTAGCCTCGCTGCGAGCCCAAGGGGTGCGGCGCAGCCAGCACGTTCTGCCAGGGCCTACGCCGATGGCACGTGCGCGCGGGCCTGCACAAAAAGGGGGGAGGTGCCCGATGCCCCTCTTTAGCTCGCGAGGCACATTCCTGTCGGTCTCCCACAGACAGAAGAGGACCGAGGACGAGAAGGGAGGGGGACGGCGGAGGAGGCAGCAACAGCAGCAACACCAGGGGAGAGGACAGGAGAGCCTGCATTGCGAGATGCCCTCGCTGGTGCGTGCGGCTCTCCCTGCGCCGACACGGGCGCATCTCGCGCCAAACGCGCCCAGGAATGCCCGACCCCTGCTCTTTCTTTTTGCTTCAGCTCGTGCCGTCGCCCCTTTTCTCACGTGAGGCAAATGTGTACTGGTCTCCCAAACTGGTGAAATCCCCCCCACGCTTTCCCATGTTGAAAGAACAAATTCGACCCTCGGCAAAATATGGGACATGTCTCTGTTAGCCAATCGGTGCTGTGCATCCTCCGCAGACAAGTGCTGGCCAATCTTGTTCCGCATATGTCATAGATGATGCTCTGCACGGTATGTCCGTAGCAACTGCGGGTCCGCTTTTCGGTGGCAAACTCTTTGAAGTCATCAGGAACCCCCGCTGGGAAATGATTACGGTCCCGTTCCTTCAACTGGCCACTCCACCTCAACTTCTTCCTCGCAGGAGGAGGAAGAGGAGGAGGGCGAGGACGCGGATGAGGACGAGGAGGACGAGGACTAGGATAAGGACGACGCGGGCGAGGACTCATGGAACCATCTTGAGGTATTATTGCGGCTGCTGCTGCTGGTGCTCTCTGGGAGTGTTGGGGGCCCTCGGAACCCTCTTGGCTGGTGGAGATACACGAAGCGAAGCGTGAATAATTTCTGGCGCAACCCGTGGCATTGCGTCAACGACTGGCAAGCAACAGCGCATCGCATAGCGATCGCTAGGTTTTAGAATGCGCGGGCGGGTGCTGGAATACCAGATCACCATGGGGTGACTGTGCGCTTACTACGCCATATACACAAAGGGCGCAAGTCTCATGGCGTCGCACACCATCCTGGACCAGCACCTCCTCAAGGTGTGGAAGGGATACGAGCACGCGATGTGGGATGACTACCGAGCGATGCTGCAGTTGTGGCTCGGCCAACGCAGCATGCTAACCCACGCCTAAGGCGTGCAGGGTGCGGGAAGTGCTTCGAGGTAGTCTCCCGCTGCCCGCGTCGTTCAACCACCGTTTGTCAACGCATCGCAGATCGGCTCAGCCCAGATGACATCACGCCGCAGGAGAGGGCAAACCTGCCATGGCGGGTGGCCCCGACGAATCCGACTTAACTGAGTGCACCCGCGCGCCGACGGCACAGGGCATGCCGTCCGGCCCATCTTCATCAGCAGCGTCGCCCGGCGACATGGAGCTGCCAGGCGCTCGGCCCGCCTCTCCCTTCCTCGAGGTCCAAGCTCCAGGGCCTGACCGTGATACCCAGAAGGCAGAAGTGGGACAGCGCAATGCTGAGTGATTTGGCCCCCCCGCGTCATGCGACATTTTTCAGGCAGGAATGCTGCGTTCTCGCCGGCGCGGGCCGACGTGGGCTTCTTATGACCCCCAGATCGCCAAGCTAGTTACGACGTCCAGGCAGGCTCATAGAGTCGATGACAGACATGTCCATGTACGCGCTCAATACCGCCAATCCCGATACGACTGTCACGCAGTGTACTGGACGCCAGGGAAGTACCCCCTCAGGCGCCAATCTTTGTCCGAGACCTCCTCCGAGCATTTTGCATCACTACTTCAGAGTCCTACGCGCATCTTTGGAGGCGTCTGGAACTCGCATGTGGGATCCGACCTCGAGCTCCCAGCGCGCGGCATGTACGAGCTCTCCCAAGCCGCCTCCAAGAACGCCCATCTCTTGCTCGACTTCATCGTCGAGAACAACTTGCGCCATATCGATTCCAGGCTTCCTTCCAAACAAACGACAGCGACAGCAGCGCCGCAGGACACCGGCGCACATTGGGCCTCAGTCTTCACTCAGGAGCCCCGTCCGCGCAGCAAGCTACGTTCAGATCTGCTTCGGGGCCCTGGAGATGAGGCAGCCACGCTGCGAGCCGAATTCGAGCAAGCTTCGGATGCTGCGCCCCAGGCCCTCCAGGACCCGAGCTCATCCTCTACCTCCCCGCCTTCCTGGGCTACGCTATCTACGCGTCTGCGCAAGGCAGCAGGCGACGGCGTTGGGCGACGCACCCGACGAGATGACATGTCTGGCTTGGCCCGCACCGGAGAAGATGAACGATTTCTTGGGAAGCAGCGCGCAGAGCATCGGACCCCGAGGATCGGAAGATAGCGATGGACCATCATCGACTACTGAAGCAACGCTATCGGCGAGATCGACGACGATGGCGAGGCCCGCTGGCGCCTGAAGTTGTCAACGAGTGCGAGAAGGCCATGCGAGATCACGATCTCGGCAACTTCCATCGGCACCTTCGTGATCCAGGAGCATGGCTGAACGGTCAGGATGTTCGTGAGTCTTCACCGTTGGCAGCGCAGCAGACTCGATCACACTCCCTTCTGCTGGCAGGTCATCACAAAGACGTTCCCCTCGAGCGCGTCCAGGACGAGCCAAGGAGGGAGATCGACACGTTCCTGAGTTCACCTCTCGCTCGAGACGCACATGAAGATACCATCAGAGGCATGCGTGAGCCTGCGGGCAGGAAAATCGAGATCACCGTCGGCCTCTGGAAATCGGCGGGCCCCCACTCAGACTTGTGGGAGCTGGTCCTCCACTTGTGGAACGCCGACCCTGGTGACCGGGATCGGGATCTACGTCGCAGTCATGTTATTTTTCTATGGGGGGCGGAAAGGTTCCAGAGGTGATCTGAAGTAGCACCGAGGCATATCGCTGTTGTCTACACCGCCTCGGATCATCGCGCGGATTTCTGCGCGCAGGTTGTCAGCTCGGGCAGAGGATCGACGCCTTCTGGAGCCCGAGCAGTGGGGCTTCAGGACCTACAGGCGGGCGATCGATGCTGCCGTTCTGCTTCGCGCGACGGTCGAGTCGGCGGCCCGTGGCGCGCCCTTGCCAGAGGGGGGGCTTGAGAACGTGATCACCTTCACATTGGCAGATATCGAGGAAGCTGACCCTAATGTTCCTCAATCCCTTGCCTGTGCTATTCTGGAGAAGCTCGGGGCCCCCCCGGACGTGATCTCACGATTGGGCGGCCTCCACAGCGGTGCTGAGTACGTCATCCGCCTCCCAACCGAGGACTCCCGATCTTGCCAGCTTGGGGTGTCCCTCGCCCTGCGTCGTGCTCAACCTCACGCGCAATCTTGTCCACCGACGGCTCGGAGATCGCATCGGGGAAGGCGGGGTCTGGTTCTTTGCATTATCGACCTCCCCCGCGGCTCCGACCGCGCGGCGGCGCTCCACGAAGACGGCGGACAGCACATTCATCCCCACTCTTTTGCGTGTCTTGGGTTTCGCAGATGATACCACTGGAGAGAGTGGAATTTCCGAACAATCCAGAGTTGAAGACTTGATTGTTCAAAGCCTGGAGGCACTAGGGCAGCGAGCGCATCGCGCCAAAATTGATGGGCTCGTTGTTGTAGTTGCCATCCCTTTTTCCTCCACCGATCGCAGATGGAGCAAGCTGAGTACCGTGCGTGGCAACGGCTGGCCCAGCCACGCCTGCACGTCCGAGGCAAGCGACCGCAAGCACAAGTCTTCGCGGTGCCCGCAAAACGTATCCGTCTTCCTGCAGGTCATGCTGTGTTTGCTGAGCCTCCCCCCCACCCTGCCTCCAGCTAAGCGCGTGCGACTACGAGCCAAAGCAGCCGAAGCCCAGGCCCACGAGCGTGAGCTTCCTCCTCGTAGTCGTCGCTTACGCGGTAAACAAATAGGGACGGGGACCCCAAGTGAGCCCAGGAAGATCACCGACAAGGCGTCGTCCATGACCTGAAACACGGACCTCACCCGCCCGATCAAGCGCATCAGAAAGCCCAAACCTGGAAAGCTTACTCGTTATGATCGTACCGATAAAGTACTGCGGCTACTAAGAGTGCTCGCAAGCTGACCTGCCCGTACTGCCTGAAACAAATTCCGTATGCGATGCACAGGTACAAGTGTATATCGGCCCCTTACGAAACATGGCTGACATTTATTACGACTCGCACAAAGAAGAAAGCGACGGAGGAGGAGGAGAGAAAAACTTGAACTGCCGAGTGCCCCCAGTGTCCTAACAAGTTCCCATCGGTACTTGCATGTGCTGCTCACGTGGTAGTATGCCGTCATCGCAGGGCCCAAGCTGGCCTCGCAGTGCGGGGTTGAATCTCTGGACAGGTCAGTGCCACAGTCTTTGTCGTCGTCTCTCCCACCTGCTCGTCATCACGCTACCCACGTGCATGTCTGTTGCCATCGCAGGGTCCAAGCTCGCCTCAGTGTGGACTTGCGTCTCAGCATCGAAATGATCAGGGTCACGCACATCGTCTCCCTATTCTTCCACCTGGTCACCTTCATGCCATCAACGTTCGAGGCTGCCGGGGCATAATCATGTTGCCTCGGGTTTCTCCCGTGGTGGTGCGAGCAAGGGGCGTACACCGCCAACATCGACGGGTGGCCTCGAGGATCGGGTGCGCAACACTGAGCGTGTGATTGTTTCCCATGGGCGTGATCTGCATGAGCTTCAGGATCGGATATCGTACGCCATCTTCTTCACATCTGAGGCCGCCAAGAATGAGGTCTCTCAGCTTCGGGACGCCTTGAGGGCCCAGGATCGGGATTGGAAGGATAAACACCGAGAGCCGCTCAACACGGACAGAAGCGCCAGCATGGACGACCATGAGTTTGGATCCCAGCGCAATCTCCTTTTCAAGAAATTCCTCCGCATCTTCATTGGTAAAGTACCTCAAGGACCCCCCAAACCAGCATCCTCAGCAAGCTTGGCGGCCTCACACCAGAGCAGATGGATGACCAGATTTGTCGTTTCAAGCCCGCCAAGCACCCTGATCATCGTGAGGGTCGCACTTGGGTTTGGAAGCTCGTCCCGTCTAAATGTCGTGGGGGTTGAACTCCTCAGAGGCATCAGCGAGCTTGGCAAGGTCAGGACAGAGTCGTTGGGTATCGCTCATCAGAACAGTCGGGATGGGCCTCTTGTGCAGGGTATGTCTGGCAAGGGTAAAAGCAAGGGCAAGGGCAGGGGCGGAGATGTACACAAGCAGAAGCTGGCAAGAATAGTGACGACGGCATGGTCGAGGACACGGAGGCGGCGGAGCGGAAGGCGAAGGCGGGCCGTCGCATCGGTGACTGAGCTCGTCGTCGACGTCACGCACGGGGCCCAACTCGGGCTAGGGGTCGGAGCCTTAGGCGCCTACCCGAATGGGCCTGGCCGCCTCGGCCCCCGAGCAGCACGCGAGCCTCGGCTCGACCTCCGCATGGGGTGCACCTGTATGGGGCTATCTTCCTCGAGCTGCTCGGGGTCGTCGTCGGGAGGGCCCTCTCTTCCAGAAATTCGTTCAATATTGCCTGCGACGGCTCGGTCAAGCGCACGTATTTCGTCCTGGAGTTATTTTCCACGAACGCACTCTGGCCTTTGAGAGCTTCTCCAAGGCGTCGCAAACATTATCCCCCTCCTTCTCCTCCTTCTCCTCCTCCTCCCCAGTAAATGTTAAACGACCTAGCCAAGGGCAGGTGACCAGATCACTCGGCACAAGCTACAGCGTTCAAGGCCGCTCTGAAAACACGGTAGAGCTAATCACCACATGAGTAAGCGCAGCTCGATGACGAAACTTCTCCCCCTCCTCCTCCTCCTTCTCCTCCCCATCGTCCTCCTTCTCCGCCCCCGCCTCCTGCGGCGCCTCTTCCTCCTCCTCATCCTCCTCCTGCTCCTCTTCCTCCTCCTACACCTATCCTCCACCCTCCTCTTCCTCCTCCGCCTCTTCCTCATCCTTCTACTCCTACCAATCGTCTCCGTCCCCCTCCTGCTTCTGATCTTCCACCTTCTCCTCCTCCCACCTCACCTCCCCCATCTGATTCCCTCCACTCCCTCCCCTCTTGAACCTTCCCTTGCCTTCAGCCCTTCCCTCTTTCTCCTCCCCTCCTCCCGCCCCGTCCGCATGCCTCACTCCATCCCCTCCCATAACCCTTCCTTCCCATCCTTCTCCCCTCTCTCCCTTCCTCCCTCCCCTTCCCAGCCCTCCCCTCCCCTCCCAGCCTCTTCCCGCTCCCCCCTCCGCCCCCCCCCTCTCTCCCCCCTCCATCCCCCAGGGAACGACCTCACTCGATGGGGGGCCGAGAGCAGGGCGCTCAACCCTCCATGCCCAGGGCCGCCCAAGGCACACTGCGCCCGCTCGGCGTCGCATCGCCACGGGCGGCGCGAGAAGCGCAGCGAGTGGACCCGGTGGCGGAGCAAGGCGGCGGGGCCTTCCAACACTCCAAGACGGCCAAAGAGGCACCAAAGGTCGCCCCAAGACAACCCAAAAGGCTCCCCAGAGGGCCCCGAGGCCCAAGAGGTCCCTGGGATGGTTCCAGAGGCCACCCAAGAGGGGAAAGGGAGGGAACCCGAAGTGAGATTCCGAGTCCTTCCCCCAAAGGTGGCCCCCCGAGACTGCCAGAAAGCCGCAAAGAACCTTCTGGAGGGGTCGAACAGCGCACCCCCGGTATTTTTTTGGCGGAGCCCGGAATTCTGGAATAAGGCAAAACCTGGAACTGGCTCATGCGAAGCCCTGAATCCCGCCGGAAGCCTGGACCTCCTTCAGACGGAGCCCGGAAACGATTCGGCAAGAACAGCGACGTCTTGTCGTGGAAGCGGTAGGCCGATCTCGCGAGAATGCCTGGGGGCGAGACATATGCTTCACTGGAGCAACGCAGGAAGCGAGGAGCGGAAGAGCTCCTCGCAGGAGCGGGAACTCGTCCTCGAAGCTCCAGGTCCGGGTCGAGTTGGCCGCGCCGCCCCCCGCAGGGGAGTCCCGGCTCGCAATGGAGGTGGCATGGTGGGCGGCATTGTTGACGGCGTGGGGCGTCAGCTTCGCTTTGAGGTCTGTCGGGGAAGGGGGGGAAGGGATGGGCAGGAGAGGCAGGAGGATGGTGATGATGATGATGATGATGATGATGATGATGATGATGCTGATGATGATGATGACGATGATGATGATGACGACTATGATGATGAGGAGGATGATGAGGATGCGGATGAGGATGGTGGTGATGATGATGAGGAATATAGATGGCGATGCAGATGATGAGAACGATGGTGGTGATGGTAGTGACGATGATGACGATGATGACGATGATGCTGGTGATAATGATGATGTTGACGGTGACGATTTTGATGATGTTGTTGATGATGGTGATCGGCTTCATTGGGCTGGTAATCATGACGACGATGTTGATCATGGCGTTGATGGTGGTGATCATGGTGATGATAACGAAGGTGGTGATGACGATGATGCTGTGGATAGTGAGTGCTATGTTGGATAGGACGATGGCCACGATAGTGGAAATTATGTTGATGATAATTACAGCGGTAATGAATAGTATTGAGATGGTGATCAGGGTGGCGACGATGATGATTAGATAATTGCTGCTGATGCTGATAATGCTGACAGTGGTGGTTGTGATTCTGATGCTGGTGATACGGTGGGGGCACTGGTGCTGATGGTGACGACGGCGACGATGGTGATGATGCTGGTAATCATGATGATGACTATGATGGTGATGATGCTGACGATGATGATGATGATGATGATGATGATGATGATGATGATGATGATGAGGATGCGGATGGTGATGAGTATGATGGTGATGATGACGATGACGGGCATGATGATGATGCTGGTACCCATAACGATGATGCTGCTGATGATGATGCTGATGATGATGCTGTTGATGTTGCTGATGACGATTATGATGGTGCTGCTTCTGCTGATGACGATGCTGTGATGATGAAGAAGAAGAAGAAGGGCGAGACAGGGGCGAGACAAGGGCGGCAGAGAGGGGTCCACGAGCAAACGGAGGGGCCGAGAGTGCCCGACAGAGCGACCAGAACGCGAAGTACAAGACGCGCGCGAAACGCGAGGGGCCCACGGGCCCCTGTCCCCCAGAGGAAGAAGCTCCAGCACCTCGGGGGACTCTCTGGTAACTCGGATGACACAGGGGACGCCACGGCACAGTACCGAGAAGGGCGGCGGTACAGGCCCTGAGGCGGCTAGGGCGCTCTTTCAGAGACCCCCCCTCCTCGCATGGGTTAAGCAGTTCTTCGGCAGTTTTCAAGGAGAAGCTGTCTCAAATGCTGTAACGCTAATGAGAAGCAGCATGCGCATTCACTTCCGGGGCTCCGCGTGAATTTCTTGGATCTGCGCTGGGCCTCACCGGTGGCGCCTCTGGCGCCGCCCTCGGTGCGCTCCGCGCACCGAGATGGGGAGGTCAGCACAGGTCCAAGAGAAATCTGCGCCAGGCTCCGAGTTTATGTATGCAAATTGTCCTTCTTCGACGTTGGTCTCCTGCGAGTCCCGGGGGCTGTGCGTGGAAGATTGGCTCAACGGTTAAGCAAGATCCTGCCGGAGAGGTGGCCCCAGACTCCTCAATCGGACAGCCTCTGAATCCTCGCCTCGGCCGTAAGAGACTCACAATTGGCGGCGCCCTGCGGGCGCCGCTGGGGGCCACAACGATCACACGAGGGCCGCGAGGAACCGTTCCCTGGGTCCGTGCGGGGAAACTCCCCTTCAACGCTTCGTCGACGCCCCCGGGAGGGAAGATAGATGGGCGGGCCCTTAGTAGGCCCCGGAAACGGCAGGGCCGTTTTTTCAACGTTTCCGAACAAATGTCCCTTGAAAATGGAAACGGCAAAAAGGCGGCGACCGGAGACGGCAACAAAAACGGCTCCAAGATTGGAACCGGAGCGGGAACCCGTGAAAGAACGGCGACGGAACCGGTAAAAAAACGGCGTCGGAACCGGCAACAAAAACGGCAAAACGGAACCGGTAAAAGAACGGCCCTGTAGTTTCCAGGGCCCACTAAGGGCGGGCCTTCTCGGAAGACCCAGAATGCCGCCAGCCTTCTGAGGAGCTTCTGGGTCTCCGCCGAAGCCTCGGGGCCTTCTGGGAGGGCCTGACCCCGCTGACTTCCCCCTTCCGCGCGCCGCCGAATGGTGGCAGCTTTGTCCTCGCGGGCAACTGAAGAGTGCGTGCCTCCATGCGCGCACTCGGGATCGGATGCGGCCAAACTTGCGCCAGCGCCCCGTCGGGTTGACGAGGGCCAGGATTTGTGAATTTATGTGTGCCGGGACCTAAACTGCGGGGCGGCGCGCGCATACTTCTGCGGCCGCATCGCCTCCTCCATCGGCTGCGGATGTTGGAGGCGTCGCTCCGAAGAAGGCCCCCATGCAACCCAGGGGCGAAGCGGGCAGCACCCGCCTCACACGGCACACCGCTGCAACTAGCGTGACGCAGCTGTTGCCTCGCTTGAACCTCTGTGGTGCAGCGTGGCTAGTGGCGAATACGACAGCCCCCCCTTTCTGGGGGCCACCAGGCTGCGAAGCACAGGCCCCAGCACATTGGCAGCCTGTGGTGAATGGTTGCCTGCGGTTGCTGGCTGCTCTGTGACGAAGGCTTGCAAAAATGAGCGATTTGGGCAGCACGATTCCACCCAGCCGATCAGGGAGGGGTGCCCTCGACAGAGGGCGAAGCCTCAATATTCATGAATGACAGTGTATTTGAAACCGATGGAACAAAACGACACGAACCCGGTGGCGGGGTTGCCGTTCCGAGCCGCCGCGTCTCAGCGCTTCTTCTGCTGCTCACCCCACCGCTCGCAACTCTGCATGTAGGCATTGCCTGCCGCATTCACTGTGCCGTCCTTGTTGAAGAGCTGCAGGTTGTAAGTTCCACCCGCCATGTTCATGTTGAACCTGGGGAACCAAAAGGTACCGATACCCCTACTCCCCAGGCCTCTCCCGGGGTGCGTTCTGACTGAGATTTCGAGGCGAATCCAGAAGCATAGACGAGGGCCTCCCACAAGGCCAAAACGGGCGACCAACGAGAGAAGGGCAGAGGTATCGCTAGCCTTCCTGCCCCGAGGACCAGGAGAAGCCCTTCACGACACCCCGGCCGTCCTTGGCCGTGGCGTTGGCCACCAGCTGAAACAGCCTGGTGATGTAATCGGCGAGGCCGTCGTCGGGGCACGCGTGGTCCTCCTGAGCGGACGCCGGGAATCGCCCCGAGTTCTCCACGCAGATCGGCATCTCGTCGGAGGGCGCCGCGCAGTTCAGCATGCCGACCTGGGGGGAACTGCTGCGCCAGCAACAGCTTCTCGGAGCTCCGCGCCTGGCCCCCCTGGCGCCAGGGGAGGCCCAGCGCCGGTCCAAGAAAGCCGCGCGGAGCTCCGAAAGCTTCCGTTTCCGCAGCTTGTTCTTCGCTGGAACCTCATTGATGATGGCGCCCTTCAGGAAATCGTACTGGTCCATCAGGCGCGCAACGTAGTCCAGCTTCGCCTGGAACTTCCTGTAGCCCCCCGACTCCTCGGGCTGGCAGTCGAACGCGTAGAAGTGGAACCCGACGAAGGCTGGGCAGCCGCACGCGGCCTCGGTGCACTCGCAGCCCTGCGGGTCCCCGCTGCAGCCGCACGCGGCGTCGATGAACTTCTCGGCGTACTCCAGGTTGTCCTCGGCTACGCGCAAGAGCAGGATCAGTCAGCATCACATCGGGGAGCAGGATCGACTTGAAATGCGGGTCGGATCTGACCGCATCGGCACGGGGTCGCAATCGAATCGGATCCGCCAAGCCAGGATACACACCAACGCCATGCGAACATCGGGCCGCATCGGATCGTCGGAATTTGAACAGGGAGCGACCGTCCCAGCCTTCTTATAGGCCTACCACGAGACGTTCTCAGAACCCCAAGCAAGGTTACAAAAAGAACCACCCTGTTCTTGGAACACGAGGCCGACGTGTTGAAACAAGAGAGCCCGAGCCAGAAATGTTCTAAGAACATTTCGCACAAACCACAAAGGGTTCTTGGAACATTCTTGGGTGGGCCCACAAGCAAGCCGGGGCGCCTCGCCACTGCTCGAAACGCGTCGGCATCGGAAACGAATCGGACAGAGCCGGCCAGAACCAGTATCGAATCGGTCCGAGCGGGCCGGAAGATAGGCCCAGAAGAGTGGCCCCAGGCAAGAGCTAGGTCGGGCATTTCCTTCTACAGGCGGATCTTGGACGAAAGAACAGAACAAACAGCAAAACTATACATACTCAGACACAATTTAACAGATACTCAAAAACATCGTCCCCAGACAATTTCAGACCATTTTGGACTGTTCCTCATGTAGAGGGACAGGCCCGACTTCAGAGAGGCCCCATAGGCAATAGTTGCACGGTTTCTCCCGGGGCAGTAGGCGACCCGAGGAGGAGGAGGAGGAGGAGGAGGAGGAGGAGGAGGAGGAGGAGGACGAGGAGGAGGAGGACGAGGAGGAGGAGGAGGAGGAGGAGGAGGTTGAGGAGGGGGAGGGGAGGAGGAGGAGGAGGAGGAGGAGGAGGAGGAGGAGGAGGAGAGGAGGAGGGAGGGAGGAGGAGGAGGAGGAGGAGGAGGAGGAGGAGGAGGAGGAGGAGGAGGAGGAGGAGGAGGAGGAGGAGGAGGAGGGAGGAGGAGGAGGAGGAGGAGGAGGAGAGGAGGAGGAGGAGGAGGGGGAGGAGGAGGAGGAGGAGGAGGAGGAGGAGGAGGAGGAGGAGGAGAGAGGAGGAGGAGGAGGAGGAGGGAGGAGGAGGAGGAGGAGGAGGAGGAGGAGGAGGAGGAGGAGGAGGAGAAGGAGGAGGAGTAGGAGGAGGAGGAGGAGCACGAGGAGGAGGAGGAGGAGGAGGAGGAGGAGGAGGAGGAGGAGGAGGAGGAGGAGGAGGAGGGAGGAGGGAGGAGGAGGTGGAGGAGCGGAGGAGGAGGAGGAGGAGGAGGAGGAGGAGGAGGAGGAGGAGGAGGACGAGGAGGAGGAGGACGAGGGCGGGTCGCCAAAACCCTTCGGAGAAACCCTCCAGCAAGAGTGACCTCCCAGGTGCGGGCCTTGCCGGTCGCGGCGCACGGGGCGGCCGCGGCGGCCCGCGCGCCTAGGGGCGTTGCTGCTCCCCGGTCCGCCCCACGGCCGCGCACCGCGCGAGCGCGAATTGTTGTCGCGCTCCGCGCAGCCTCGTCCTCGTCCCTCCCTCCTCCTCCTCCTCCTCCTCATCCACCCTCTCCTCCTCCTCCTCCTCCTCCTCCTCCTCCTCCTCCTCCTCCTCCTCCTCCTCCTCCTCCTCCTCCTCCTCCTCCTCCTCCTCCTCCTGCTCCTCCCAAGCGCGAAGGCCCGCACCCTTTTTCTGGCAAGGGGCACGATGGGGCTCCCAGGTGGCTGGCTCATCGGAGGTGCGGTAGCAGCGGCTTGCGAGCTCGGCTCGGGCCTCCCCGCGCTCCCCTACAGCGGAGGCCAGTCCACAAGAAACCTTGCACGATAATCCCAACCCTGAGACCCTAGGGCGTCCATTGATGTTTGGTGTGGGAACGTTACGTTTTTCTGGGCCGAACCATCGAGACCTTGGAAACCCAGGGCGCACTGGAGGCAAGCAGGGTGTTTCTTGGCATGGGCCTCCACTGTACGCCCCGCCCCCCCAAGAGCCGCGCACCACCAAAGGCCACGCCCCTCCTGCCCAGGGCCGCTCTGGCGTGCAGCCCACGATGAAGGGGCCCTGGGACACACAAATAAATACACACACATAACAGAATTTGCTCGGGCTTCCGTTCGAGGCCATTTCAACATACAGTGGCGCCACCGTCCGGAGCGAGTGGGCAGGCAAGCAACGAGCCACAATACCTTCCTCACAAGAGTGTGGCTTTGGCCACACGCACTGCTCAAGGCGAAAGATGGGCGGGCGTGGTGGGCGCCTTGGGCCCAAACGGTTAAGGCGGCCCGACCGACCCACTCATGCTCCGCAAAAACATGTTAATATAACTGCAATTGCTTGGGCTTCCGCTCGAGGCCAGACGACGATGTGTTTTAACATACAGTGGCGCCACCGACCGGAGCGAGTGGGCAGGCAAGCAACGAGTCACAATGCCTTCCTCATAAGAATGTGGCTTTGGCCACACGCGCTGCAAGGACCGCACCGTCAAGCTAGAAAACGCCATACTTGCACGAGTGCCAATTGGCTCCGCCGGGACATAAGCAATATACAGGAACCTGTCAAATTTCTGAGCGGTCCGCGCAGCAATTATGTCCCAGAACCGTTTGGCGATGAAACTGCAAAGCGGGGCTGGATATAGTTCGACAGCTTCAGTCCAAAACGCACTGTCCTGACGCTTGCGGACCAGTTGCTGGTGAGGCTCGCCAGTGCGGGCACACATTCTGCGGCTGCCGAGGCACCTGCGAGTGGCGAGGCCGGAGATATCGACAAGATACGACACAAACGTGGTGGGTTTCTTAAAGGGTCCAGCCCACATGCAGAAATCAGTGTACACACTACTTACAGTCTTCGGTTTGGTAAGGGCAACGATTGAATTACACAGCCACAGGCGCGAGGTGCGCGGATCCTCCAGGGACCAGGGAACCCGACGGAGGATGGCCTCACGACACAAACGGCATGCGAAGCGAGTGAGATTATTGGCCAGCGTCACTTTGCGCTGCAGAGCGGCCGAGAGGCTCGGCAGCCCCCGCGGCCAAACGTCGCTTCTCAGCGGCGGGGGCCCGCCCCCACGGTCGCGGACGCGGGAGTGGGTCTGGCACGGCAGCGCAACGTGAAACCCGACGATGAGTCCGCCAGCGAGCCAGCCCATCAGCAGGTCCTGGTTCTTGCCCAGCGTCAGGTCATTGGCGTCACCGAACGAGATGTCCCACCAGAGCACCTGCAGGCCTTAGCGCGCAGCCGCCCGCCCGAGCCTGCCTGAGCCAGAGAAGATCTCCACGAAGACGGGGGCTCTCAAGGGCTCGCGCAGGGCTGGCGTCGCCCGGCCGCAACGTCGGCGAGCAAGTCGGCGCAGCGCAGCGCGTGGGCACGGAGCGGGGCGGTCAGGCGCTCGAGCACCTCGCCGAGCCTCGCCCCCATTTTGCACCGGCGGAGGCTGCTGTGGGCGCGCCAGCGGCCACGGTGGCGGATCTGATCCAGCGTCCTCGCGCCGGTCGCCGCGTCGCGGCTTGCGCCGCCGCGGCGCAGCTGGTAGCGGCAGACCACGCCCACGCGCCGCAGCCCCAGCGCCTGCGCCGCCCTGTCGAGAGCCTGCCCCGCCTGAGTGCTGCTGATCGTGAATAGCGGAGCCGCCGCGGCAGCACCCACGGGACGCTTCAGCACGGCCTGGCGCCACTGGGCTCCAAACCGGGCCTCCAGCGTGGCGGCGAGGGCTGGGCCGAGAGCCGCCTTGCGGTCGAGGTCCAGGAGCTGCGCCTGGTCGAACTCCTGGGTCTTCGAGGCCACCCCGTGCTCGCGGGCGCGCAGCGCCAGCGCCCAGCTCCCCTCGGCCGGCGAGCCCGCCACGGGCGGCGCGAGGTCCTGCGCGCGGAGGGTGAACGGCTCGTTCGGGCCATAGTACATCTCGAACGTCAGCCACGTCACGGGCCCCTCCTTCCACAGGCCGAGCAGCCACATCCACATCACGACCATGCACATCACCTCGCGCGGCACTCCGAGCCTCGACCCAGCAGGCGCCGGCCGCTGCCAGCCCTGGAACGCACGGCGGCTCCGCGGCATCCGCGCGCCGCCCGCCTTGCTCAGGACCGACTGGTGCAACAGCGCCGCTGCGAGCATCCGCCGCCCCAGGCTCACGCGCGCGCCGTCGAGGTACATCTCGTCCAGGCACTGCGCCAGCGTCTGGTCGGAGTCGACCTCGCCCTCCGGCATCGGGCGGCCCTGGCGCTTCAGCTGCCAGCGCTTGAACAAGGCAAAGTCGTCTCGGCACAGCCGCAACGTAGCGGGGCGAACCGAGTGAGTCTGGCAGACGGTCATCCCTTCGGCCGCGGTCGCCGCAGCCCGACGCCTCGCAGCTTCCCTCATGTTGGCCTGCCCGGCGCGCGGCGCCGACGCTGGCGCTGGCGCCCGCGATGCCCGCCGAGGGGCAGCCGCCGGCGCGCTGCTGGGGGCGGCCCGCATAGGAAACGCCGCTGACGAAGACAGGCTCGAAGCGGCGGGCGTCCGCGTCTGACTGCTCCTCCCCGAGGGCCTCGAAGCCGACCCATTCGACAGGGGGCCGGTCGACGGCGTCGCCCGCGGCAGCATCGCCACCAGACGCGGCGCGAGGCCGCGGGGCAGGCGTGGCCTGCCCAGCCAAGCGAAGCCACTCCAGCTCGCGGGGCTTCGAGAGAGAAGGCGGCTGCGGCACCGAGGGAACGGCCAGCCCCATCGAGGGCCCGTCGGCCACGTTCCACTCTGAGGGGAGCCACCGGCAGTGTAGCATACACCCAGTGGCGAGACAGAGAGCAGCGACAGACTGGGTGACCTTAAGCATTGCCCTGGAATCGGATCGCCCCGTCGAACAAGCACGCGCCGCGACGAGGGCATCTCCCAAGACCGCGATTCGAAGCCCGAAGTTCTGAGCGTTCCTCAGGGCGTGCCGCAGCGCGTGCAAGATGGCCCGTCCCTCAATAATCGGCATCGGCTCCTCGACCTTCCACTTGTGCGCCCAAGAGTCTTCCAGCCGCGTCTCGAGGGCTTCAGGGGCACCTCACGAAGCGCGGTCTCACGAGCATCCCCGAGCCCAGATCCCAGAACAGCGGCGGTACTGCCAGCAGGCGGCGGGCCCCCGTCGATATCACAAAGTCCCCCGCGCCCGTTGTCGTGCACCCCGGACAGCCACTGCACCTCGGGGTCGTCGGACACGGCGGCAGCGGCGGCAGCCTGAAGTCGCGGAGGAAGACGCGGACCCCGAGAGAAACGCCAGCGCTCGCAATACCTCCCAAGCCCACGGGCCTCCTCGACAGAGATCGGCGACGAGCAGACGCCAAGACCAGTCGGGGACGCGTCAACGGCATACAGCGACGGCCCCCACGAGGCCTTCAGGTTGCGCCACGCCACAGCAGCGGGGCGATCCCCTCCCAGATCGTGAGCGCGTTGATGACGCTGGGCCACAGCGGGGCTTCCTCAGAGTAGAAGCGGCGGATGAACGCAAACAGCGCGCCGAAGACAGAGAGGCTCTCCCTTCTGACCAGGCTGATGAACCCCATATAGCCCACGAGTCTCCCCATGACCTTTCCAGAGACGCGGCCGCGGCGAAGCGCGGCGCGGACGCGTGGGCGGGCTCTCCAGACACGGGCCCGAGTGGGCCTCAGGACGGCGGCCCGGCAGCTGATGTCCCATCCCAAGACGGTGCGGTCACGAGCGAGACCCCCCCTGGTCGAGTCGACATCGGCGGTCGCAACCAACGCGGCCTCCCTGAATCCCTCGACGACGGCGGACGCGAGCCGACGCGCCTTGAAGGCGACAGTCGAATAGCCACGAAGTTGTCGACATACTCAGGATGGCAGGCGCCCGCGAGAGGGGGAATCAAGCGGCGGCCCTGTAGCCACTCCTCGGGTCGCCCTCCACACCGCTCAACCAATCTCTCATGCACGCGTTGACACCGCCACAACGCCCAGGCCCACCCCGTCGGGCAAACACGGAGCCCGGGGTACACCCGCACCCCGTTGCGCACCGGCACCCCGTCAATCTCGGTCAGACCGATATCGTAAGCACGAACGCGCCTAAGGGTGAACAGATCCCGCAGCTCGACAGGCAGCTGCAGTTGGTAGAATGCATTAGACAGATCAGCTTCTGAAATATATAGCGTCTCGTCTTCGCCGACCTCGAGGTTCCCAAGGGTCTCCCCAGTGCAAAGCGTGACGTTATCAGGCTCTCGAAACCAAGCGTTGCTGTGGCGACAATCACACGCAAGTGTCAACCGTTGATCCTTTCTTGGCACACAGAAGAACTCCACGGACTCTCCGCCGCGGTCGTAGGCGACATCCAGCAGGCCGCTGCGCTGGGTCAGAATAGGGCGCCCTCACGCCGCGCATCTTTCTCCTCTCCAGCGCCGGTCCCGCAAGTAGCACACTATCGCGGACAAGCTCCGCGACGTGCCTGCGCCCGCCTGCGCCCCGCAAGTCCGCGAGTGGAACCGCATGGCTCCCCGCGGACGGCAGCGAGAGCAGCTCGGGATTGCAGTTCCCGCAGAGCTTCCGAGGTGTCGACGCCTGCCGGTGGAGCCCCCAGCGCGTCAACTGAGTCACGCACGCGTTCCATGATCCGCTGCTGCATCAGCGACAGAGGGCCCCCACTGAGTTGACCCTCTCCGCCCGGCACAACGCCAGGGGAGTGAGAAAAATGAATTCAGGGCGCAAGCCGCCCTCCGAACGTCGAGGTCACGAGCATGGCGCTGCCGAGCCCGCTGACGGCATCCCCGCGACAAAAATCCACCATCGGCAGGGCGCGCAGAGGCGACCGGCGGGACAGGCAGAGGTAGAGGATTGCGGGCAACCAGCCGAGCGGGCTCATCACGACCAAGGGAAGAGCGTTCAAACTCAGCATGCGAAGGCGCCCCCCCGTTGCCTGGCAACCGGGAGCCACGAAGGGAGCGCTCCATACGCCCTCAACCTTGATCGTCTTTCATGCCCTTCTTGAGAGCCTCCTTCTCTTCATGAGCCTTTCGGAGGTACTTCGCCAGGGCAGCTTCACATCCAACTTTCGTGCGTACAAACTGGATGAACTCGATGCACCAGGACGTCGTGCGAGGGCCCGTCACCAGCCAGTCGAGTCCGAAGTCCTCCTCGCGAAAACGGGCGGCCATGACGGACCCCGTCACCTCGCGCCGGGCGCCCGTGCGCACGACATGCATTACGCGAGCGTCCGTCGCCACGGCGTGCCCCATGAACGACTTCAACTCGTCCGCCGGCACCTCCTCCACAAGCAGTGCACTGCCGTCCCCGAGGGTGTGGAGGTCGCGCCCGCGCACTGCGGCCGCCGTCGCCACGTGGCCAGGCACCTCGTCGCCGTACCGCGCGTCCCCCAGCGACTGCGCCGCCCGCCAGCGTGCGCCAGCGTCCGCCGCCGCCGCCTGAGCCGCCACGCCCTGCAGCTCACCTGGGCGAGGCCAAGCAGCCACCGCAGGCCCGGCCGCCGCCGCCGCCGCGGCGGGGGCGGCGCCGCCCGGCCCGCCCGGCACCAGCGCGCGGAAGCCCGGCACCGTGAGCAGGTCAGGCCGCCCGATTGTGGCCGCCACGATGCGACAGCGATGATCGGCCAGCAGCTCAGCATCTCGAAAGAACACCTGCTTCTCCACCGCCGTCGGCTCGAGCGGTACACCCGCGCAGGATTCACACCGTTGGGGACGTCGTTCCATCTCACACTCCACCAAACCAAATCCACATCTTCATTATCATTGTCCTCATACTTCTCAATATATATATATATATATATATATATATATATATATATATATATATATATGTGTGTGTGTCGCCGTCCGGCGTGGTACCGACATACTCAGAAGCCGATGGCGCCACGCGGCCGGGAACCCACCTTTGGCGAACCAGGTCGTCCCCGACGTAGCCCACCCACCCGCACTCTATGGCCCACGACCTTCACGAACAGGAGCGTCAGCAGCCCGCCGCTGATGGCACCGCCCAGCAGCCCTCGCAAGAAGGCGTGCCAGACGTCGCACGGCTCAGGCTCCGCCGGCCGCTCGCAAGCAGCGCAGGCGGGGCACGACTGAGGCGCCTCCGCACGCCCTTCGGGCGTGCCTCGCGGCGCCTCGGCCGCCACCGCGGGGCAGGTCAGCGCAGGGCACGCTGGGCAGCTGACCGAAGCTGGCGGAGGGCACGTGAACGAGGGGCAGGTGGGACAGGTCAAGGAGCAGCTCGGGCACTCGGGCGCAGCGGGGCACCGATGGAGGTACGCGACGGTCGCGTCGACTGCTCCTCCCAGCGCCAGCTGCCACATCCGCGTCCCGCGCGGACCGCTCCCCCCGTTACGCCTTGAGCCCAAACGGTTAAGGCGGCCCGACCCACTCATGCTCCGCAAAACGCGCTAGTGCAACTGCAATCCCTATATTTTTCATTTTTGGGGGGGTTTTGTCTTCCCCCCCACAATTCCCATATTTTCCAATATTTTCTGGGGAATCGTCGGTAAATTGTGTCTGTATGTTTTTTCCCCTCCTGGTGTACCCCCCCCCCCCCAAGAGCCGCGCACCACCTAAGGCCACGCCCCTCCTGCCCAGGGCCGCTCTGGCGTGCAGCCCACGATGAAGGGGCCCTGGGACACACAAATAGATACACACACACACACACACACGCACACACACACACACACGCACACACAAATAACAGGATTCCTTATATATTCCTGTTTTTTGATGGTTTTTGTCTTCCCCCCCAATTCCTATATTTTCGAATATTTTCCTGGGAGTCGACGATTCATTGTGTCTGTGTGTTTTTTCCTCTCCTGATCCGGGTGGGCCCAGCCCCGCACTCTCTGGAGCCAGCGCCCGGGTCGCCGCGACACGGGCCTGGCGCAAGCACCTCGGGGCTCCGCACCGACTTCCTGGGTCTGCGCGGGGGCCCCTCCCCGACGCGGCGGGGGCGCGGCAAGGGCGCCGAGGGGGGTGCCGCCGCGGGGGGGGGGCACCTGCGAAGATCCTGAAGGAATCCGCGCGGACCTCCGGAAGTCTGTGCTCGTATACGATTTCTTCCTTCGACGCGGGGCCGCGCACCGGAGGCCGTTCCGACGGCGTGCCATTCTTGCGTGCACCGGGCTTTCGGTATCAGCGGGGCCGCCAGGGGGACCCCTGTAGCCTGTGAAGATCCCTCACATCCACGCGGACCTCCGGAAGTTTGTGCTTACGTCGACGCAGGGCCGTGCACCAAAGGCCGTTCCGACGACGTGCCATTCTTGCGTGCACCGGGCTTTCGGTATCAGCGGGGCCGCCAGGGGGGCCCCTGGGAAGATCCCCAAAATCCACGCGGACCTCGGGACATGTATGTTTTTGCACATTTGCTCTTCCACGCAAGGCCGCGGACCAGAAGCCCGTTCCGACGACGCGCCGCTCTTACTTGCACCCGGCGTCCGCTATCAGCGGGGTCGTGAGGTACTTGTAGCCCTTCCCCGTGACGGTGGCCGCAGTCTCCCGCCAATTCGCGAGTACCGTGTCCACGCACTCCTGTGAGCATCGTTTGGACGGTCCGTATCCGCACTGGCGTGGCCTTGGCCCTACTGGCCGATCTACCCCCTAAGATGGGGAGTTATGCTGTTCCCCGCGGGTTTTGCTCGGCCGATCCACAACGGGGGGGGTGATGGTGGGGCTGAGAAACGATGGCCCAGTGGGGATGGGGATCGTGCAGTAGAGCAACAACACAACAGCAGAAATACAAAATTGCAGAGGCCCGCATGGACCTGTCCGATCTGCGCGGAGCCCCCTTCCCTGGCGCGCAAGACATCCGCGCGGAGCTCCGAGTTTATGCTTGTGGTATGTTTTTCTATGTTTTCTAGACGAGCGCGCTCCACTACTCGCACAGTATCTGCTCGCAAATGGCGTGGATCCGACGCGGCGAAATTACGATCCACTGCATCGAGGCAGACATGTATTTTTGGTACGCTTGCGAGTAGGCGCTTTTCCAGTACAGCCGAACATATGAGCGAGAGCATCGTCAGCTAAGACATCTGGGCCAGCTTCCCGGATGTTGCTTTAAAAAAGCCTGGGCCAATTTCTGACGTTGACGCTGGAGGGGCGAACGTGCTCAGGAAACTGGGCCATCTTTCTGGCAAGCTGGTTCAGAAACGCTGGCCGAGCTTTTCGGGCGGAGATGTCCTACTCCGCTGCTCGACTGTAGTGGAACGCGCTCGGTCATTTTTCGAGTTAAGACGAGCGCGGTCCACTACTCGCATACTAACTACTCGCAAATGGCCTGGATCTCCCCCGGGGGATCTACGATAACTTACATCAACGCAGACATGTTTTTTTGCCGCTGTCAGTAGGCACTCTGCGAGTAGTGGAACGCGCTCTGTGAGAATTGATCTATGCTGGTCCTTGCTGTCCCACATGTCGGGGAGGGGCTGGCTGCCGGGGCAGCCCTCGAGCGGCCAGAAGCCCACGCCCGTGGCCTCGGAGAACTCCCAGCAGTTGCAGTGCCCCTCGGCGTTCGGCGTCGCTGGAGGGTTGGCCTCGGTGTCTGTTGCTCCCATCGTACTTCAGGGTCGTATCCAAGGAACAAAAAGCTCGAGCACCCAGAATCTGCCCGACGCGCTGGCGAAGCGTCGATCGAATGCCCCCAAGGGCCCGACACGTCAAAACCCTCCAGTTTCGGTACCGTCAACCCGTATGATAAGGATACGAGGTAAGGATGCAAGGGCCTTGGAGGGCCACATTAACGCTTTGAGAACGAGGCTGGCCAGCGAAAGTCGCTCAGGATGGGCAGAAGGGGCGAGGATGCAGAGGTACCCTTGGGAAGGTTGCCCATCCTTACTGTGCGGGTTGACTGTACTTTCCTTTGGTGCTCGGAATTCTTCATCGAAATCATGGCTGTAAAGTCTGAGCAGTTCCTTAGGGTGGAGGGCTCAGGATGACATCCATGTGGGCCTTTGCACCTCGAGAATCAGTCCGTCTTGCGACTCACCTTTTGCAGCTTCAAGCATCGAAAATCCATCGAGACGGCATTTCAGATTTCACCCTTTGCCCCCCACCCGAAGACACTGCTCGGAGCGTATGGGGTTAGGTCGGGCGTGTCCCCCGACAGGGGGATTTTGGGCTAAGAATAAAACATACTAAAAAAATACCCCCCCCCCCAATGGGCAAAAATAGTCAACAAAATCGTCCCCAGATCATGTTGTCCCTACCTAGGCTCTGCCTAGAAGGGTTCTTACCCTCTGGGCTTAAAGGGCCGGGCAGTGGAAATCGCCCCGGGCGGTTCCCCCGGCATCCGCCCCGCGGTTCCCCCAGTAACGTCCCCTCTGTGGGTGTATTCTGTGGCGCTCGTGTGTGCCAACCGCGTTGCCAGTTTAGTTTTCTGCTCGGGTAATTAGCATGGGTGCAATTCCCTACCTAAGCGCTGCCTAGAGGGTTAGCTTAGCTTAGCATAGCTTGGCATAGCGCAGCGCTGCAGTAGCATAGCATAGCATAGCATAGCATAGCATATCATAACATAACATAGCCAAGCATAGCATAGCATAGCATATCATAGCACGGCACAGCGCAGCATGACATGACAATAGCTTAGCATAGCTTAGCACATCATAGCATAGTTTAGCATATTGTAGCATAGCATACCATAGCATAGCGCATCATAGCATGGTATAGCATAGCATAGCTAATGTTGCTTTCCTAGGGGCTCCAACTTGTAGGTAGGGTCGCACTGGGGTAATTTTACTATTTTGAATATTCCCCCTGTAGAGGGACAGGCCCGACTTAAGTATAGGGCGCGGAACATGAGAAGCCTCCTCCTCCTGCTCCTCCTCCTCCTGCTCCTCCTCCTCCTCCTCCTCCTCTTCTTCTTCTTCTTCTTAGTATTCTTCTTATTCTTCTTCTGCTTCTTCTTCTGCTTCTGCTTCTGCTTCTTCTTCTTCTTCCTCCTCCTCCTCCTCCTCCTCCTCCTCCTCCTCCTCCTCCTCCTCCTCCTCCTCCTCCTCCCCCCCCTCCTCCCCCTCCTCCTGTGCAGGGCCGCACGCGAGGAACACGAGAAGCCTCGGTGTCCAGGTGGGCGGCGGGGCAGTCGCCCGAGGCGTCCTCTGCGGGCGTGCAGGGCGCGAGGCACTTGCCGAACATGTTGCCCATGCAGCTGCCCTTGATGTCGGGCTCGTTCGCTCCGAGGACGACCGGCGGCGCGCACACGGGGGGGGGGGGCTCTGGATCGCTGGATAATCGCCCCCCCCTTGGAGTGCCAGGGAGGGTTGGCCGCGGCGCTTCCGCAGGGGTGCCAGGGGGGGTCTGGGGTTCGTTCCCTTCCCCGCCGGGGCGCGGGGGTGGTGCCGGGGGGGGTTGGCCGAGCCGCGCTTTCACGTTTGTCACCCCCCAGTTGACTGAAAAGAAGTTCGGGGTAGGGTCAGATCGGGCATGTCCTCCTGCAGGCGGAGGAGGTTCGACGAAAAATGAAGCATACCACCCCCAAGTGCTCAAACACACGCCAACGTAGTCACAAAATCGTCCCCGGATGATTCGTGGAATCTTTCTTTGGATACGCCTCCTGTAAAGGCACAGGCCCGACTTGAGGGCAGGGGGGGCGGGCCCGGAGATCCGAGGAGATGCCGCTCTCGACGCGGCGGTGCTTTCCCGGAGGTCGGCCTCCAGGGCCCGTGGTGGGGCCCCGGGGGCCATGCGAAGGGGCCTGCAGGATGAAAAGCCCCGCCCCCGGGAGAAGGGGTCGCGACCTCTGGGGCCGCGGCCATGATCTTGAAGGGGCCCTGGGACACACACACACACACACATATAAATACACACAAATATAACCAGATTCCTATATTTTCCTATATTTTCTGGGTTTCTGTCTTCCCCCCCACTCCCCATATTTTCCCATATTTTCTGCGGAATCGACGAGTAATTGTGTCTGTTTTTTTTTCTCCCCTCCTGACATCTCTGTGTGTTTTTTCCCCTCCTGAGATGTGCACGAGCGAGATGGGCACGGAAAGAATGGGTACAATGCCCAACCGCGGATCCTGTCCATTTTGAGCAGGGCTCGCTGTCCAAGCCGCCGCGGCCCGTGTCCGCTCGGGACAGAAGGCCGCCTGCCCAACAGCGGCCGCTGTTGGTTTGGGGCAACATTTGTTGTTTGGGCATTGTGCCCATTTTTCTGTACCCATTTCGGGCGCCCAAACATGAAGAAATCAGATCGGCGGATGCCCGGGGGGGTCCTCTTTAGAAGCGTCCCTGCTTCTCTAGAGGTAGGAAAAACGGCATAAACATAAACTGTTGGCGCTCCGCGCGGATTTCTTGGATCCGCGCTGGGCCCCCCTCCCTGGCGCGCGGAGCGCGCCAGGGGCGGCGCCAGAGCGCCAACAGTTTATGTCTATGGCGTTTTTTTTCTTTTTGGGCTTATTATTCTCATCTTTATTATTATTCGTATTATTATTATTATTATTATCATTATTATTAGTAGTAGTATTATTATTACTACTACTACTACTATTATTATTATTAGATTATCAGAAGGCGCGGGGACGTATATGTGACATGTCGTGCCCGCGCCCTCTAAGAAGCAGCCCAGGAAGCCGAGGGCGGCCCAGAGCATCCGTGGACCGGGCACGAGCACCGTGCCCCGCGCCCGCGCGCGCCGGACCCGCTCACCCACAGCCTGCTCGCCTCGCAGCGCTGGCGCCGCCGCCTACTCCGCCTCCTCCGCCTCCTCCTCCTCCTCCTCCTCCTCCTCCTCCTCGGCCTCCACTTGGCTCCTCCTTGCCCAGCTCGGCCTCCTCCTCCTCCTCGGCCTCCACCAGCTCCTCTTTGTCCTCCTCGGCCTCCTCCTCCCCCTCCTTCCCCTCCTCCTCCTCCTCCTCCTCCTCTTCCTCCTCTTCGGCCTAAGAAGCAGCCTCCTTTTAAGAAGCCCTGCCCCCTCCCACTATCCCCCCTCTGCGCGCCGCCAGGAAGAGGTCGGCCATCTCCGCGTCGCAGACCATGCCGTTGGAGTCCTTGTAGCCGACGGCCCCAGCATCCCGCACGTACTCGGCGTTCACGGCGCCCATGCCCCACTCCTCGGGCACAAAGATGAAGTCCTCCAGGAGGGCGCCGATTACAGTCGAAACGCTGCCTCAGGGAACCCTGAATAAGGAACGAGGCCCCTTCTATCCATGAGTTTAACTTTGATTTCCCACAGGGAACCTAAGGAAGACCAAAGACAAACTGTAAGACAACTGAGGAACACCGAGCCCCTCCCCAACGAAAAGGGTTCCTTCTTCAGCGACCGAGCTGTATTCACCAACGCCGATCCTGGCCAGGCCTCTGCTGGGCCCCAGGGCTTTGCGCATGCCCTCCTGGATTGTCCAGGGAGGCGTGAAGCACCAACCCTGTGCCCAGGATTCGGCCTGGCCATGATCGGCGTTTGTGTGAAATTTCCGCTGCCCGGTCCTCGGTCAGGATCTCCTCTCCATTCTCCGTGGTCTGGGGCGCCAAGTTCCAGTTCCAGAACGAGACCTTTCCGAAACTGCTGCTCTTCTTGAGCGCGTCGAGGAACCGCTGCGTCTCCTGGGCGGTCCCTCCGTCGCGCTTGATGCCAGGGATCACGCCCACGAGCCTGGGGGAACAGAACGATGCCGATACCGCTACTCCCCCGACCACTCCCGGGGTGCGCTCTGACGAGGAACCTGGGAAAGATGCAACCGTGCACGGTTTAGCACCCCGTAGGTAGCGTAGTCGTAGAGTCGTACTAGTCGTAGAAGGTAGTCGTAGTCGTAGTCGTAGGTAGTCGTAGGTGTAGTAGGAGTGTAGAGTAGTAGTAGTAGTAGTAGTAGTAGTAGTGAGTATTAGAGTAGAGTAGAGGTAGTGGTAGTAGTAGTGTAGGTAGGTAGGTAGGTAGTAGTAGTAGGGTAGTAGTAGTAGCAGGATTAGTAGTAGTAGTAGTAGTAGTAGTAGTAGTAGTAGTAGTAGTAGTAGTAGTAGTAGTAGTAGTAGTAGTAGTAGTAGTAGTAGTAGTAGTGTAGTAGTCGTCGTCGTCGTCGTCGTCGTCGTCGTCGTCGTCGTCGTCGTCGTCGTCGGAGTAGTAGTAGTAGTAGTAGTAGTAGTAGTAGTAGTAGTAGTAGTAGTAGTGGTAGTAGTAGTAGTAGTAGTAATAGTATTAGTAGTAGTAGTACGTGGTAGTACGTAGTAGTACGTAGTAGTAGTAGTAGTAATAGTAAACAGTGAAGTAAAAAGGGTAGTAGTAAGTAGTAGTAGTAGTAGTTCGTGAGTAGTAGTAGTAGTAGTAGTAGTAGTGGTAGTTTTAGTGTTTAGTAGTAGTAATAGTAGTAGTAGTAGTTGTAGTATGTAGTAGTGTAGTCGTGGTAGTAGTAAGTAGTAGTAGTTCGTGTCGTATCGTAGTAGTAATAGTATTAATAGTAGTAGCACGGAGGAGGGAGGAAAGAGGAAGAGGAAAAGGAGGAGGAGGAGTAGGAGGAGAAGGGGGAGGGGGAGGAGGAGGAGGGAGAGATGGAGGAGTAGGGAGTAGTAGTAGGGAGGAGGAAGAGGAGGAGCAGGAGGAGGAGGAGGGAAGAGGAGGAAGAGGAGGAGGAGGGAGGAGGAAGGAGAAGGGAGGAGGAGGGGAGGAGGAGGCCGGAGAGGATGAGGATGATGAGGAGGAGGAGGAGGAGGACGCGTCGCCTAAGCCCTTCGGAGAAAGCCTCCACTCTCTGGACCTCTCCCGGGGTGCGCTCTGACGAACAGCCTGGGAATGATCCAACCCTGGTGACGAGAGCCCATGTGCCCTCAGGATGCCTCCCCCAGAGCAAGATCGAACCAGGAAATGGCGGCATCGGCGTGCCCTTGAGCCTGTCTTTTTAATTATGATAAGCGATAACGCGCCTGATCGGGGGAAGGGGAGTGGGGGAGTTCGTGTTGTACGGTTTCCCCCGGGCCGTAGGCGACCCGAGGAGGAGGAGGAGGAGGAGGAGGAGGAGGAGGAGGGGGAGGAAGAGGAGAAGGAGGAGGAGGAGGAGGAGAAGGAGGAGGAGGGGGAGGAAGAGGAGGAGGATGAGGAGGAGAAGGGGGAGGAGGAGGAGGAGGTTGAAATGGAGGAGGAGGAGGAGGAGGACGAGGAGGAGAAGAAGGAAGGAGGGAGGAGGGGGAGGAGGAGGAGGAGGAGGAGGAGGAGGAGGAGGAGGAGGAGGGGGAGGAGGAGGAGGAGGAGGGGTCGCCTGAGCCCTGCGGAGAAGCCCTCAAGTTCGCGTCCCCCAATCACCATCACGGCGGGGGGCCCCCGGCAATCTTAGGTGACTCGAAGAATCCGTATATAGGGCACCTCTGCGAGCGTGGGGAAAACCAGCGTGACGTGATCCCGGGGGGGATGGTGAGGGCCGATCACGGCCGTCATTAGAGAGCAGAGTATTTTAGGAGGTATCTGCTGGGAAGTTTTCGCCGGAACGATTAAAGAGGATTAAGCCCCATTGGGGGCCTGTTATGCTAGAATGGGCCTCGGATTAAGCCGAATTCAGCGGGATTAACCGGATTTCGGACCAGGGCACAATCCGAATTTGACCTCCCAGGAGTGGCATCCGAAGAATGTCCACCCTCATAAGAACCACCCCGACACGCGAAGCCGTGCAGCAAACGCGCCCAAAAAGGAGGGGATCGAGAACGGCAGGGCGGTTTGGTGAACGCCCACTGGGCCGTCTGGTAGACGTCTCAAGTATGGGGAGCGCGCTGGATGCCCCTCCCAAGCGTTATCGCTCTAGAGGCCTCCTAGATGGGGTCGGAGTAGATAGTGTCGGAGGATCGCGCCGCATCGCCGATACATCGGCGATGTATCGGCGATGCATCGGCGACGTCGACGTGGGGCAAGAGGGGCTCCACGTCGAGCCGCATCGCCGATTCATCGGCGATGCGGCGCGATCGTCCGACCCCATCTATCTGCTCGGACCCCATCTGCGAGGCCTAGACGCTGAGACGCCAAACAAAAACCATGCTCCTTCAGACTCCTTCTCCTGCGAGGAGCCCGCAGCCCCAGTTGGGGCCGTCCCCGGCCGCGGCCAGGCTGGACGAGAGGCCCGGCGCCGCGCGGTGGGCGGCGCTGCTCCCCTTCGGGGGGGAGGACCTCCGCCGCCTGCTGCCTCTCCCCGCCTCCCAGGCTCGGGCCCATCATTTGTGACCAGGAGTGGCTCGGGCGTTGCTTACAGTGGAGGCCAGTCCACAGGAAGCCCTCCACAAGAAACCGAGCCCTGAGACCCCAGGACGTCCACTGATTCTTGGTGTGGGAGCGGCACGCCCTCCATGGCAAAAGCATCGAAGCCCAAGAAACTCAGGGCACCTGCTTGGCCGCGATACTTTCGGCCGCCAGCGGGCAAGGAGATCCCCATGTCTCCCAACCCCATCCTCCCAACCCGATAATTCTTTTCCTGATGAATTGGGGGGCGATCATTGGGGGGGGGGCAGAGCAGCGCCCGCTCTACCAACGCAAGGGGAGCCCGGTGGCAGAGTGCGGAGACGACACGACCGACGGACGACAGACGGGGGCGATGGAGGCGCGGGGGGAGCGCGTGGGGGGCGGGGGAGGCGGGAGAGCTCGCCACCGCATCGGACGCCCCTTCCCCATGCACTTGTCGATTTCGTGCGTGTCGCAAGGGTGATGCAGGATGCTCCTCGGCGGCCCTCGCCGACGAAAATGAGGCACACACGCGTGTTACTTCTTGGCAAGGTGATTCAGGATGCTCCTCGATGGCCCTCGCCGAAGAACACATGCACACACGCGGGCTGATGTTTCGCAGGTTGGCCCAAGATGCTCCTCGAGGGTCCTCGCCGAGGAATAAACAACTCACACGTCCGAGCGGTGCCAGGAGGAGGGGGGGAGGAGGGGTGCGCCCGCGCGCGCGCCCCACGCGCGAGCGCGCGCGCTCCGCCGCGCTCCGCCGAGGAGGCCCCCCGCGGCGCTCGGCCGGGCCGGGCGGGGGGGGGGGAGAACCGTGCGCCCCTCTCGGGCCCCAGGAGGCCCCTTTGGCGGCCCTCCAGGGGCCCTACAAAACCCCTGCTACTCCTCCTCCTCCTTCCTTCTTCTTCTCCTCCTCCTCCTCCTCCTCCTCCTCCTCCTCCTCCTCATCGTCATCTCTCTTTTCGCCTCCTCCTCCTCCTCATCCTCCTCCTCCTCCTCCTCCTCTCTCCTCCTCCTCTCTCCTTTCTCCTCGTTCCTCCTCCTCCTCCTCCTCCGTTCTCCTCGTCCTCGTCCTCCTCGTCCTCTGCAAAAGCCCTGTTCTGCAGTCCTCGCTGCCCCCCCCCCTTTCTCACCCCCGGGCACATGCCTCCCCGGCCAGGCCATTAGAGCCCCGTAGGGAAGACCCAAACATCTGATGCCGCGCGTTCGTTCCGCAGCGTGGCTCCTCAGAGGTCCGGACCACTGTCGGGCACACGCAAGAGCAACCCCAGGCAAAAGTGACCTTTTAGTGCGCCACTTCGAGGAGCGCGGGAGGGCGAAACCTGGGCAGGGAAGCAGCTGATATCGCATCGCATTCAGCCATCTGGGGACCCCTATGTACCCGCACCACAAGTCACTCTGGCGCAAGGTCGCTCTTACGTGTAACCGACACTTCCCGCGGACTGGCTTTTCATCCCGAACCGTTTTTTGACGGCCCCAGGGCCCGTAGGGATGCCGAGGATCGACAGAAACCTCCCGTCGCGATGTTTTCACGAAGCGAGGGGATTTGAGCAGGGGCCGACCGCCCCGGCATGCTTAAATAACACAAGCGAAGTTCTTAGATCATAAGCCCGGTTGGTAATATGTTTTCTATATGTATATATATATATATGTTTATGTATATATATACTCGTGTGCATATATATATATGTATATAAGACTGTGTACACACGTATACGTTAGAACCATGCGCGCGCTACGCGCGCGTTTAGGTTCTAGTCACGGCATCATGGCGCCAAAACGTGCCACGGCAAGCAGCGCCATCGACAGCGGATCTCGTTCCAGAGGGTCCTGACGGCCGACCCTCCTGGAGCCTTGGAAATCTCGTACACTGTTGCCTCCTTCCTGGCGTAGTTAACTGCGTCGCCGTGTTTCATTACAGAAAAGTTCTAGAACTGCCTGGACTGAACCAAGCTGAACCGAACGGCCGCGAACCAGCGTCCCCCCAAGACGAATCGAACCGAACCGGAATTGTCGCGGTAGAGACCCGAATCGAACCGAACCAAGATCGTTTGTGGACCGAATGGGCCCGAATCAGACCGATACAAACCGGACAGGAGCGGCAAATCCACCCCACGGAGTGGGGAACGAAACCCGATGCCCAACAGAGAACTGCCCCGACTCCCCCCCTTCGCTTCGTTGTCGGCCTCCTCCTCGCCCGTTGTCTTTGTGCTCGCTTTCGTCCTCGTTCGCCTTCGTCTTATCCCTGGCCTCTGTCTCCTCCTCCTCCTCCTCCTCCTCCTCCCTTTCTTCCTCCTCCTTCTCCTCCTCGTCGTCCTCCTCCTTCTCTGCCGCCCTTGATGGATTCTGGGCCTTGGGCTTTGGACCCCTGGCTCTGGGGACCCGCGTTGACGCCTGTGTGCCCATCTTCGGCCCCTGGAATCCTCCACGATCCCTGGACCCGTCCTCGGCCCCGAGAGTGCGGCCCCAGGACCCCACGTCCAGGAGCAGGAAAAGCAGGAGGAGGAAACACAGGAGGGGGAGGAGGAGGGGGAGGGGCAGGGGACAAGCTAGGTGCGCTCGCGTCATATCTGACGTCCTACCCCTCCCTCTCATCCCTTACCATGGCGCTGATTTTCTCTATCCGCGGACGCGTGTCGTAGCGGACCTGTGGCTCCGCGCGCGCGTGGGTAGTGGGTGGTGGTGCACGTGCGTGCGTGCGTGCGTGCGTGTGTGCGAGGTTGTGGTGGTGGTGGTGGTGGTGGTGGTGGTGCTGGTGCTGGTGCTCGTGCTGGTGGTGGTGCTGGTGCTGGTGGTGGTTGTGATGGTGGTGGTGGTGGTGGTGGTGGTGGTGGTGGTGGTGGTGGTGGTGGTGGTGGTGGTGGTGGTGGTGGTGGTGGTGGTGCGGCGCGGTGGTGGCGGGCGGATGGGCGCGCGAGAAAGAGGCCCGCGCTGGGGCGAGAACGCCATCCTGAACGACGGAGGCCAAACACCGATCCGAAAATGAGGCCCACGCTGCAGCGGGAGCACGATTCGGAACGATTCGGGAGCAGAAATGAAGCCGGCGCCTCAGCGAGAGCATCATTGCGAAAAAAACGCAGGCGAAAACCCGTTTCCCGGGAATCTTGTATGTAAAAAAACAATACGCGGGGGGCGTTCGGCCCGAAAATGACGCCGGCGCCTCAGCGAGAGTCGTTTCCCGGGATTTCCCGGGCATCCTGTGTGTGTGTTAAAAAACAGTACGCGGAGGGTGCGCGGCCATCACCCGGACGCCATCAGGGGAAGAGGGAGAGAATTTTCATATTGAGTAATTGTGGAGGAACAGCATCAAAAGAGGAGGTGCAGGAGCAGGAGCAGGAAGAGGAGCAAAAGCAGGAGGGGGAGAAGGAGGAGGGGTGGTGATGGGGGAGGGCAGAGGGGGAGAGGAGGAGCAGGAGGATGAGCATCAGCAGCAGCAGCAGCAGCAGCAGCAGCAGCAGCAGCAGTAGTAGCAGCAGCAACAGCAGCAGCAACATAATGAGGTGCATGAGGGTCAGGGTAACGGAAGATCCCTCTGGTGCCTGTTCCTCCTCTTCCTCCTCCTCCGCATTCTCCTCCGCCCTCCTCCTCCTCCTCCTCCTCCTCCTCCTCTTCCTCCTCTTCCTCTTCCCCCTCCTCCTCCTCCTCCTCGTCCTCCTCTTCCTCCTCCCCCTCCTCAACCTCCTCCTCTTCCTCCTCCTCCTCCTCCTCCTCGTCCTCCTCTTCCTCATCCTGCTCCTCCTCCTCCTCCTCCTCCTCCTCCTTCTCCTCCTCATTCTCCTTTTTCTCCTCCTAGTCCTACTCCTGTTCCTCCTCCTCCTGTTTTTCCTCCTCCTTCGCCTCCTTGTCCTCATCGTTCCCCTTCTCCTTGTCCTCGTCCTCCGTCCCCCCCCCGTCCTGTGAGCTCTGTGACAGGTCTTTGGCTGGGTCGTGGGACGTCGAGACGCAACCAGCAGCGTCGAAACCGTCCGTGGCGACCGCAAAAGCCCCCAAGCCCAGGCCTCTCTTGTGGCCGTGTTGGGGCGTTCGGGGCTCATCCTTGGCGCCGCTTCAGCCGCCAGGGTGCCCTCTGGTGACGTCATAGGGGCACGGTTGGGAGCTTCTGGAGCCGCAGCGGGGCAATCTTGGGGACCT
The DNA here is from genome assembly GCA_963575745.1 of Prorocentrum cordatum. Classification (NCBI taxonomy): domain Eukaryota; class Dinophyceae; order Prorocentrales; family Prorocentraceae; genus Prorocentrum; species Prorocentrum cordatum. The sequence continues at coordinate 157,074 of CAUYUJ010015590.1, read as the reverse complement.
CTAGGACGAGCTTGCACCGTCGAGAAACAAAACAAGCTGGGTGGCCAGACACCCCGGGGAAAAAAAAAAAACATTGGGAAAGCTAGGAGTTGAGCCTCTGGGGCCCCTTGTGGGAAGCCTCTAGAAAGCCTCGTTTGCTTGCGAAGTGGCCTGGGGAGCAGTCGTAGGGCGATCGTCGGCGTCGCGCAGGCCTGGCCTGGAAGCGACTCTGGCGGCTCGTGGAGCCTACTTGGGGGCGCTGGTCCTCCAATGCGGAGCCGTCTTGGATCGCGGTTGGGAGCCCCAGGGGCCCGAACCACATCGGTCTGGACGTCCTCTTGGGCTGCCGTGCGGCGTGGGGATGCAGAACAAGCTGGATGAGCGAAAACGTAGGACAAAACACATGGGACAACAAAAACAACATGCAAGGCCTCAGAGAGCCCTCCGGGGAGGCCTCTTGGAAACACGCCGTGTCGACGAAGTCGCTCGGGGGGCTGTCTGCGATCGTCGGCGTCGCGCAAGCCTGGAAGCGACTCTGGCGGTTCGTGGGGCCTACTTGGGGGCGCTGGCCCTCCCATGTGGGGCCGTCTTGGATCACGGTTGGGAGGCCCAGGGGCCCGAACCGCATCGGTCTGGACGTCCTATTGGGCTGCCGTGCAGCGTGGGGATGCAAAACAAAATGGATGAGTGAAAACGTTGGGAAAAACACATGGGAAAAAAAACAATGGGCAAAACCTCAGAGAGCCCTCTGGGGAGGCCTCTTGGAAACACGCCGTGTCGACGAAGTCGCTCGGGGGGCTGTCTGCGATCGTCGGCGTCGCGCAAGCCTGGAAGCGACTCTGGCGGTTCGTGGGGCCTACTTGGGGGCGCTGGCCCTCCCATGTGGGGCCGTCTTGGATCACGGTTGGGAGCCCCAGGGGCCCGAACCGCATCGGTCTGGACGTCCTATTGGGCTGCCGTGCAGCGTGGGGATGCAAAACAAAATGGATGAGTGAAAACGTTGGGAAAAACACATGGGAAAAAAAACAATGGGCAAGGCCTCAGAGAGCCATCTGGGGAGGCCTCTTGGAAGCATGACGTGTCGACGAAGTCGCTCGGGTGGCTGTTTTGGGGTGATCGTCGGCGTCGCAGGGGTCCCGGAGCGTCCCTGGCCGCTCTGTGACCCTACGCTGGGGCGAACCAGGGGACAAGGTTGGGAGCGTCTGGGGCCGAACCGGGACGTTCTGGGCGTCCTCTGGGGCTGCCGCGCAGCGTGGGGATGCAGAACAGGATGCATGGAGAGAAACGTGGAACAAAAAAACGGGAAAACCAAGGTGTGTGAGCTTCGGAGAGCTCTCGTGGAAGCTTCTGGGAGGCCTGTGGGAGACCAGGGGCACCAGGCGGGAGCAGCCCCTAGAACCCCTTGCAACTACTTGACTCCGGGCCGGCGAGACCCTGTAAAACCATAAGGAACGTAAGGCCCTGGGCCCCCCATGCGCTGCCGAGGTCCCTGGGCGGGACCCCCCCGTCCCCTGGGGTTCTGGTGGCTCCGGGCGGCCGAAACCTAAGAAAAATCAGAAAGTAAGGCCCTGGGCCACCCATGCCCCGCCGAGGTCCCTGGGCGGGATCCCCCCCGGCCACGTCCCCCGGGGCTCTGGTGGCTCCGGGTGGCCGAAGTCTTCTTTAAAAAACGCAAAGAAAATAAGGCCCAAGGCCCCCCATGCCCCGCGGAGGGGGACCCCCGGACACGTCCGCCACACACATTTACACACATATATCCGCCGGCCCCCTTGTGGGGCCACCAGGCTGTAGGCGCGGGTTCGCAGTTTCCTGTACCAGTTGTAGCTTGTAGTTTCCAGTGTTACAGTTCTGCTTCTTGCTGGTTACTGTAACTAATTGATTGAAAGCGCGAGGGGGGGAGCCCAAACCAGATATTTAGCACCTCCTGGGCGCGTTGTCTGAATTGCTGGGGGGGCTCGAAATCGACACCCCTCACACAGATCGGCGGGGTCAGGGTCCAAAAGCACAAGGGATTTGCCACATTTTTGAAATTCGGTGCCACCCCTCACGCAGATCCGCGGGGTCAGGGTCCAAAAACACAAGGAATTTGCCACATTTTTGAAATTCGGTGCCACCCCTCACGCAGGTCCGCGGGGTCAGGGTCCAAAAACACAGGGGATCTGCCACATTTCTGAAATTCGGTGCCACCCCTCACGCAGATCCGCGGGGTCAGGGTCCAAAAACTCATAGAATTTGCCACATCTCTGAAATTCGGCGCCACCCCTCACGCAGATCCGCGGGGTCAGGGTCCAAAAACACAGGGGATTCGCTACGGTGCCACCCCTCACGCAGATCCGCGGGGTCAGGGTCCAAAAACAAAAAGGATTTGCCACATTTCTGAAATTCGGTGCCACCCCTCACGCAGATCCGCGGGGTCAGGGTCCAAAAACACAGGGGATCTGCCACATTTCTGAAATTCGGTGCCACCCCTTACGCAGATCCGCGGGGTCAGGGTCCAAAAACACAGGGGATTTGCCACATTTCTGAAATTCGGTGCCACCCCTCACGCAGATCCGCGGGGTCAGGGTCCAAAAACACACGGGATTTGCCACATTTCTGAAATTCGGTGCCACCCCTCACGCAGATCCGCGGGGTCAGGGTCCAAAAACACAAGGGATCTGCCACATTTCTGAAATTCGGTGCCACCCCTCACGCAGGTCCGCGGGGTCAGGGTCCAAAAACACAGGGGATTTGCCACATTTCTGAAATTCGGCGCCACCCCTCACGCAGATCCGCGGGGTCAGGGTCCAAAAACACAGGGGATCTGCCACATTTCTGAAATTCGGCGCCACCCCTTACGCAAATCCGCGGGGTCAGGGTCCAAAAACACACGGGATTTGCCACATTTCTGAAATTCGGTGCCACCCTTCACGCACATCCATCGCAAGGCGTGGTAACCCAAACTGCGAGAACTCCCTCGGCCATTTAATCGCAAGGTGTGCTAACCAAGCCCGTAAATCATACACGTCTTACCAATCGCCAGGTGTGGTAACCCCTCTTGTGATCAGTTAGTTTTGCTGATTGCGAATCGGCTTCGCATGAAGTTTCGATACTGCTTCACGACAGCGCCAAGGCCTCATGACTTAGCTCTTCCATGGCCCATTCTCCGAGAGAGGGGGCCAGCGGCAGGGGGCGAAGCCCTTACGGATAACAACGAGACAGCAGTGGTCTGAAAAGTTCTAACAACATCTCGTGCAGACCACAAAGTGGTTCTGAGACCATGCTTTGGCGAGCGTGGCGGCTAGCCAGGACGCTTCGCCACTGCTCGAGGCATGTCAGGGCACGTCGACCCTGGCCCTGGGATGGGAGAGCGAGAGCGAGCGTTCATCCGGCTCTACTGCGGGTAGAGCCGCGCCCATTTGGGCGGGACGAGCAGAGCCGTAGAACTTTTGGAAAAACCAAAGCGTGAATGATTTCATGTCGCGGTCACGAACTGGTCCTCCATACTCCGCCATTCTGTGAGATTCCTCGCCATATGTGTCCAAGATGTGTCATTGATGTCCCCGTGCCTTCTGTGATGTCCCCCTGGCCCTGGGCTGGGGCCGGCCAGGACAGGCCCGGCTGTGCACGTAAGGACTGCTCCCAAGAACCAGCACTGCTTCGGACGCGCAGCGTGCCGACCGCTGCGTGCGAGGCGGCAATGATGACGACCTGCGTGCTCGGGCTGCGGCCTTCCCGTAAGACAAGTCGGGGCTCTCCAGAACGCTCCAGAGCGCCAGGGCGCTCTGAGAGAGCGATACCGTCATCGGCCTGACCTAAGGAACGATAAATAAGGAACGAAGCCCCTTTTTTTCTCCATGGAGTAACGCATAAGAGGCGATAACTAATCAATAACCTTCTACGGGACGATGAATAACGCATTCAAGCCTAAGGAACGACGGAGCCCCTTTTGAAAAGTTAGTGTTCTTTATTCAAGCCGCTCACTGTAGGTCGATGCCGCAGCGTTCCTGAGTGCGTCAGAGCGCTCTGGGAGCGTTCCAGAGCTTTCCGGAAGCAGTTCCTCCCGTTCCTTGGTCTGCCCGCCCCCGCGCCCACCCGAGAGTCGCGCGCCAAAGGCCACTCCGGCGAAGGGCCACTCATGTGTGCAGCCGAGAAGTGGGCGACGAAACGAAACGAGCCTTACGCACGATGACACAACCAGTCCACCTTACGCGGTGGCTTACACGCGGGCCGCCAGCGCTGCTCGCTACACGGCGCTTTCGCGGCATATTACGCGGGCAGCTTATCCAGACCCCCGACGTCATGTTTCTTTCGCAACGTGGATCCCCAAAGGTATTCCCCGAGACCCGCTTTTCATCCCGAGTCATTTCTCGACGGTCCCGTGGTCTGGCGAGGGCCCCCAGAGGCTGAAAGTGGCAAAGAACCTTCCGTCGTGAGTTGTTCATCACCAAAAGGGGGGTCTGGGTGTGCGCAAACATCCGCGCAGTTCGTGAGAACGATCAAGGGCTACTGAGCCCGACTGAAGAGGCCAAAGAAAAACCGATACCAAGCCAGACTCAGCAGAAGTAGGCCGGATTAAGCAAGATGAAGCCGGATGGAGCGGGACTCGGCCACATTCGGCCGGCTTTCGACCACGAACGTGCCAGCGTCGATGCTGAACTTCACCTCCCAGGAGATGAATCCTCACAGGTGGAAGGCTGAGGTCTGACGTTGCGAACACTGCAACGTCGCGACAACTCAAGACTGGAGCCCTAGACTCCATCTTTCTGGGTCATGCTCGGGCCGGGTCGATGTGTTTTTTTTTGTTCTCCCCCCAACCGCAAACGCCCACCAACTAAAGGGACCGGGTCGATGTGTGATGGTCCAGGGCCCCGGAAACGGACGAAGTCGCCCGGTGTGCAGCCAGTGCAACGCCAGGATCTCATGCAGGGCACGTGGGCACCCTACGCGCGAGACTCCGCGCCATCAACTCAAAGTTCTTCCGCCGCTCGAATGGAGGGCTTGGGCGCCCGAATTTTTACAATAAAGAAATAAGATGCCCAACAAGCCGACAGCGGCCGCTATCAGGCAGGCGACCTGCAGTCTCAAATGGGCAATCACCGCGGCGACACCGACAGCGAGTCCTGCCCAGAATCGCCCCAAAAAACTGCTGTCTGTCTTCGTGGCCGTTCTTCCCGTACCCACTCCGATCGCACTGGCTCAAGTGCTCAACTAGGACATCGACTACAGAATTCTTGCGCCCCAAATCGATTACATAATTCTTGCGCCCCAAAAAACGTTTTTTTCGTCGACTCTACGAACAAATACCTAGTCTTTCCGTAGCCCAACGATCCTTCTGATCACTTCTTCCAGATCCGATGATAAGAATATCAATCCTGGGCGAACTCCATTACGTCTGCGCCAACCATTCAAGATGACAAAAAAGCGAAGCCAAAGAAGGAGTCGTCTGCGCCGACATTCGCGCGTGAGCTGCCCGCGTAAGGTCGCGCGTAAGCGCCCTCGTCTCCAGTGTGGCGTGCCGCGCCGGCGGCCCGCGTAAGCCTCGGCGTCTGGTCGCTACAGCATCTCGCTTCAGACTCCCTTCTTTCCTAGAGGAACAGAAAACGGCAAAACCATAAACTTTCAGTATTCTGCGCGGATTCCCCGGATCTGCGCTGGACCCCCCTCCCTGCCGCGCGGAGCGCGCCAGGGGCGGCGCCGGAGGCGCCGCAAGGGGGGCCCCAGCGCCGATCCAAGAGATCCGCGCGGCGCCGAGATGTTTAAGCTGATGCCGTCTTCTTCGCCTTCGACTTCTTCGATCTTCGTCGCTCGAGGTGCAGCGCTGACGCCCCCCCCCCCCGAGACCCTCGTGAGGAACACCGCGGCGAGCCCTGCGGCCACCGCCAACGCCACCCCCGCCCGGGCCGCCGCGCGGCCCGCCCGGGCGCCCGCCGCGGGGGCCGCCTCCGCGGCGGCCTTCGACGGGGAGCGGTTGCGCGTCGAGCTGGGGGCCCTTCGAGCATCACCCGGCGGCGAGCGAGGGGGGGGGGAGCGAGGAGGCCCTCCTCAGCAGGCGGCGGGGCCTCTCAGAAGCCTTCGCGCCCTCTGACCTGTTGTCTGTGCCTTCGGGGAAGGCTCAGGAAGCTGCTCAGAAGGCCGGGTGACTTCCGAGCCTTCTGAGAAGGCCTTCTGCTTCTCACTTCCCCCCCTCGCCCGCCGCCGAGTACCACGAGCGGCGCACATATCCGTATCCGCGCGCTTGCGGTCTGCACTCCAGGGCGCGATCCCGCGGACACGCGGTCGCACGGATACGTTCCGCGCGGGGCATCCGCGAGAAAACGCCCCGTGTCCGCGGGTTTGCGGCCCAAGGGCCCCGCCCGCGAGGCCGCGGGTACAGATATGTTTTTTTGCCGATGAGAGTAGGAGGTCGAATACGGAGTCGATGTACCCGAAACTTGATCTCGTTCACCGAGTCTATGAAACGTGCAGGATGTTAGATTTACGAGTACTCGGCAACTTTTTCGTTTTTTTCTACTAGGCAAATAGATCTTGGCGCAGGCCGATTCTGCAGCCGATCTCTACTCGAGCCCTGACGTTCCGCTGTCGGCTTAAAAAGCGCCCATCCAAACATGTTGCGACGACGCCACCCCCAACCCACCCCGTCTCCCACGTTTCAGCGCCGTCCCCGCGGCTGCTGCAGGAGTGCAGACTCAGTTCAACACCGCAGACACACCCATTCTCAGAATTGAGACCAGGGGACGGGGGGTTCTCATCGCGTGGGCGTGGGATTCTCCGTTTGGTGGGCCTCTTAAAAGCCAATGGCGGATAGGTCTAGAGACTTAGAGACATCCTCGCGGCGTGGAAACATCGCGTCCTCGCGTCGGTCTTTCGAGGTTCCAGATGTTCAGGCGCTCTCGTGGGCTCCCGGAAGCTCTCCAACCTCGGGATGCTTTCCAACAACTGCGCCTCAGCGAGAACCTTCTGTGGGTGCCGGGATCATCCCGAACGGCCGCCGGAGGCTGGAGTTCACGGCCCGAAACCTGACATCATCGCACCGCGAAAACATAACGAAGGAACGTCGTTTGCGGTTTTCGGCCCCTGGGGGCCCTCACTAAAAGCTCTGGGGCCGTCCAAAAATGGCTCATGATGCGAAGCCCCCGGGTATGCGGTCCAGACCTCTAGGAAGCCACGTTGTGAACAAATCGTGAGCAAGGGAGCCCAGAATCGAATCGATGATTCGGATCGGCAATCGAAGTACATCGTATCGAGGGGAATCGGCAGCCGAGTCGGGAAAAGTCGGACTGGCGGAAATCAGCAGGCTAGTAGGCCTCCATTGAGAAATCAGAGCCCAAATCGGACTCCGAAGTCGAATCGAATCGGAAGCCATCGAAATCGAATCGAATGGAATCGGAGGAATCGAAATGAGCCCTGGACGTAAATCGCACCGGCCGCGCCAGGATGCACAGCAGCGCCGTGCGAGCACCGGAGCAGAGTCGGATCGAGCCTGCGGGAGTCGATAGTCGAAACACTGTCAGAAGGAACCCGAAATAAGGAACGAGGCCACTTTTTCCACCAAGTGAAACTTCGATTCCCCATGGGACCCCTCACGGAACACCGAAGCCAAGCTGCAAAGCAATCAAGGAACACCGAGCCCCTCCCCTAACGAGAAGCGTTCCCCCTCTTCAGCGGCCCAACTTTATCGATGGGATCGAAACCAGCCCTGCCTTGGCGGACAGCAGGGACTCCGCGTCCTCGGCGGGGGCCGGCATGGGCGATCCAGGCTCCCCTCGGCTCTGGATCCAGGCGCCGACCCCCAAGACGCCCAGCTGCAGAGCCCCAGCGAAAACGGCTGCGCAGAGGACGATGTGTGACGGTGGCGCACCGGGGCCGGTGAGCCACTCGACGTGGGGAGGTGCCCCAAACATGATCGCGTCGAACAAAATCAGGACACACATTTTTGGCCGTTTGCGGCCCCTGGGGGCCCTCGCCGGCCCTCGGGACCGTCAAAAACGACGCAGGATGAAAAGCAGGCCCTGGGGAAAGGGTCGGGACTTCGAGGGGCCCCGTATTGAGAAAATCAAGGCGTCGCAGGTCAGGGGCTGGGTCTCGCAGGAGGCGCCCGACCACCGCGGCCGATCTGGGAGTCCCCCGTGGGTACCCGATTGGCCCACCCCCTGCGCCCGTGGGGACGGTGCCTCAGGAGGGGCAGGTGTTGCCCGGGGCAGGCAGCAGCTGCTGCATGGACAGACGGCCCCCGCCGCCCGGCCTGACGGACCGCGCTCGCCTTGAGACCAGCAGGAGGGCCCTATCCAAGATGGGCAGGGGCTGGGGGACAGGAGCGCGTTTCTTTATTTTTGGCGATACTGGGCATTATGGGGGGGGGGGGGACCAGGGGGGCTATGCTGTAACGCCTCCCCCCGCCGTGCGCACGGCGGGAGTGCCCGGAGCGCACTGGGGGGGAGGGGCGTTACGTTATCGGGGGGGGAGGGGGAGCCGGGTGCTGCTACAATGCCCATTCTGCCCCAAGCAAGCAAGCAACACGCTCCAGTGACCGTCTCCACTGCGGAGCTCTCAGCCTGGGCGCCGGGATCGATCCAAGCGCTTTCGCAGCTGGCGCCGATGATGGGTACGAGCGTCCCAGGGGCCCGCCGCCCCCTGGGAAGCATCTCTGTCCAACGGCACCACCGCAAGTTTCTCTCTCATACGCCTCCCCATTCTCCCGCCTCCCTCCTCCTCAATTCCCCCCCTCCACTTCCGCGGTCCCTCCGTGCGAGAGAGCGGAGGGGCGAGGTGGGATGATGGGGAGAAAGGGGAGACAATGGGAGGTGAGGTAGGAGGAGGTGGAAAGGAGAATGGGATCACTGGGCCCAGCGAGAAGGGGGGCGCAGGAGAGAAGACGAGAAGGCGGACGAGGAAGACCAATGTGACCAGGCGGGAGCGGCAGTAGAAGGAGGTGGGGTGAAGGCGAGAACGGGGAAGGAGTGTAGGCATACGAAGGGGCGATGACGAGGGATAACAAAGAGGAACAGGAGGACGAGGTGGCGCAGGAGGAGGAGAAGGAGGATGATACTTTGAGGAAGGAAAAGGAGGAACACGGGAGGGAGGAGGGGGAGGGAGAAGAGGGGGGAACTGACTATGATGTATGGTGATTGCTAAGGCGATGAGGACGGGGACCACGATGCGAAGGAGGAAGGATGGGTGATGATGAGACGGTGAACATCAAGGCTGAAGACGATACGGGAGACGAAGAGGAGGCGGAGGAGGATGTACCGGAATGGTGGTGGAGGATGGCGAGGGGAGGAGAAGACAGGGTGAGGGACATCTGAAGCCATGATTCGCGTCTCATCGCCACCCCCTTATTATCATCCTCCCTCTGCTCTTCACCATCATCCTCAATTGCCGTCCTCAATCTCTTCCTCCTCATCCTCCTCCTGCTCATGGCGGGTAGCCACCCATCTTGGCCGCCCACGGCATGATCTTTGCGAACATCTCCCTCGTCTCTGCCCACCGCTCCACCACCGCGAGGGCGCAGTGGGTGAGCAGCGCCATGCCTCGGGCTGCACAAGGGGGATGGTGGAGCGAGGAGGACAAGGAGGACGAGGAGGAGGATGAGGAGGAGGAGGAGGAGGAGGAGGAGGAGGAGGAGGAGGAGGAGGGGGAGGAGGAGGGGGAGAGGAGGGATGGAGCGGGAGATTCGCCGAAGGTCGCCCCATGGAGCGGGAGAGGTGAGACCCGCACGTCCGACGCCGGGCTCGCCCGCCGCGCAGCCCCGTCGAGGTCTGGAAGCCCCCTCTTCGGGACTACGGGCTCCTCGTCCCCCGAGCCAGCTCCGAGCGGCCCCGGGAGCCCGAGGAGGGCCCCGCAGGGACCGAGAAGCGCGGTGGAACACAGCCCGTCCGTCGTGATTGTTTTGCGATGCGAAGCTAACTGGGAAGTGGGGGGTGGGGGGGAGCAAGGGGGGGGGGGAGGGGAGGGGAGGGGGCGAGAGGGGAGGGGGGAGGGGGGGGCAGGGGGGCGAGAGGGGAGGGGAGGGGGGCGGGGGCAAGGGGGGGGAGGGGAGGGGGCGGGGGGAGTGGAGAGGATGGCTGGGCGGAGGGGGAGGAGAGTCCGCCAGGCCCCTCTCGCGGGGGGGGCGTCGGGCCTGCCCCTTCCTGGCTCTCTGCACCTTGGTATCTTGGCGTCTCGGACAGGCACTGACGCACACACACACACACACGCACACACACAACCGCACAGAAACACGCACACGCACACGCACATGCAAGAACACACACACACGAACACATACTCACACACACGCACACACACACACACGCGCAAACAAACACACACACACAAACAACCACACACACACGCACACACGCACACACGTACAAGCAAAACCACAGACACACAGACACAGACACACAGACACACACACACACACGCGCACAAGCACCCACACATATACACGCACGTACACACACACACACGCACACACACGCGCACACACACACGCACACGTACACACAAACACACACACACAACCAAACACAAACACACAAACGCAAACACACACACACACACACGCACACGCACCCAGGCACATACATAAACACACAAACACACGCACACCCGCGCACCCAGACATATACACAAACACACACACACACGCACACACACGCACACAGACAGACAACCACACACCTACACACCCACACACAACACAAACACACACACACACATACACAGTCTTACGCACACATAAACGCAGACAGATACACAACAACAGACACACCCGCACACACAAACGCACGCACACACGCACGCACGCACGAACGCAGACACGCACGCACATACACACAATACACACACACCAACACAAACACACACACACAAACTCTCACACACACACCTACAAACATACACGCAGGCGAGCGCACATACACATACACACACGCACACGCACGCAAACGCACACGCACACGCACACGCACACGCACACGCACACGCACGCGAACACGCACACGCACACGCACACGCACACGCACACGCACACGCACACGCACACGCACACGCACACGCACACGCACACGCACACTTACGCACACGCACACGAACGCACACACGCGCAGGCACGCGCACACGCACACGCACACGCCTACGCACGCACACGCGCACACGCACACGCACGCACACGCGCACGCGCACACGCGCACGCGCACACGCGCACGCGCACGCGCACCCGCACGCGCACGCGCACGCGCACGCGCACGCGACACGCGCACTCGCACACGCACACGCACACGCACACGCGCACACGCACGCGCACGCGCACGCGCACGCACACGCGCAGGCGCACGCGCACGCGCACGCGCACGCGCAGGCGCACGCGCACGCGCACGCGCACGCGCACGCGCAGACACACGCGCACGCGCACGCGCACGCGCACGCGCACGCGCACGCGCACGCACGCGCACACGCACGCGCACGCACACGCACACGCACACAAACGCACACGCGCACGCACACGCACACGCACGCGCACGCGCACGCGCACGCGCGCACGCGCACGCGCACGCGCACGCGCACGCGCACGCGCACGCGCACGCGCACGCGCACGCGCACACGCACGCGCGCACGCACGCGCACACACGCGCACGCACACACGCACACACGCACACACGCACACAACCACACACGCACACACGCACACACGCACACACGCACACACGCACACACGCACACACGCACACAGCCACACACGCACACACGCACACACGCACACGCACACACACGCACGCACACACGCACACACGCACACACGCAGACACGCACACACGCGCACACGCACCCACGCACCTACGCACACACGCACACATGCACACACGCACACACGCATACACACATCACGCACAACACACACAACACACAAGACACAACACACACAACACACCACAAACCACATTACACAACACAGCACACAACACACTACACAACACACCACACAACACACCACACAACACACACAACACACACAACACGCACAACACACACAACACACACACAACACACGACACACACAACCCACACACAACACACAACACACACAACACACACAACACACAAAACACACACACAACACACAACACACAAAACACACAATACACAACACACACACACCACACACGACACACACCACACACCACACAGAACACACACACAGCGTACCATACACAACACACACAGCACACCCAACACACCCAACACACACAACACACACCACACACAACACACACACACAACACACACGACACACACACAACACACACAGCACACGCACACACACACACCACGCACACCACACGCACCACACACACACCACACACACCCAACACACCACACACACCACACACACCACACACACCACACACACCACACACGCCACACACACCACACACACCACACACGCACCACATACACCACACACACACCACACACACACACACACACACACACACACACCACACACACACACACACCACACACACACACACACACACATCAAACACGACACCACACACCACACCACACACCCACCACACACTACACACCACACCACCACACACACCCAACACACCACACCACCCACACCCCACACCCCGCACCACACCTCACACCGCACCCCACCCCCCCCCCACACCACCCACCCCCCCCCCCCCCACACACACACACACAACACACACACACACACACACACACACACACACACACACACACACACACCACACACGACATACACACCACACACACAACTCACACAACACACACACACACACATACAATACACACAACACAACAACACACAAGACACACACACCACACACACACCACACACACAACAAACACACAACACACACAACACAATCAACACACACACAACACACAACACGCACAACACACACACACGCACACGCACCCACACGACACACGCACACACACAACACACAACACACACACACCACACACACCACACACAACCCACACACCATACACAACACATACACACAACGCACACCACACACAACACGCACATACACACAACACACACAACACACAACACATACAGCACACACAACACACACAGCACACACAACGTACACAACACACACAACACACACACCACACATAGCACACACAACACACACAACGCACACACACACGCACAGACACACACACAGACACACGGACACACAGACACACAGACAGACAGAAACACAGACACACAGTCACACAGACACACAGACACACAGAGACACAGACACACAGAGACACAGACACACAGACACACCGACGTACAGACAGACAGACACACAGAGACACGGAGACAGAGAGACACAGAGACACAGAGCCACAGAGACACAGAGACACAGAGACACAGAGACACAGAGACACAGAGACACAGAGACACAGAGACACAGAGACACAGAAACACAGAGCCACAGAGCCACAGAGCCACAGAAACACAGAGACACAGAGACACAGAGACACATAGACATAGAGACACAGAGACACAGAGACACAGAGACACAGAGTCACACAGAGTCACACAGAGACACACAGAGACACACAGACACACAGAGACACAGAGACACAGAGACACAGAGACACAGAGACACGCAGAGACACACAGCGACACACAGAGACACAGAGCGACACTCAGAGACACAGAGACACAGAGACTACAGAGACAAAGAGACACAGAGACACAGAGACACAGAGATACAGAGACACAGAGACACAGAGTCACAGAGATACACAGAGACACACGGAGACACACAGAGACACACAGAGACACACAGAGACACACAGAGACACACAGAGACACACAGAGACACACGAGACACACAGTGACACACAGAGACACACAGAGACACACAGAGACACACAATGACACACAGAGACACACAGAGACACACAGAGACACACAGAGACACACAGAGACACACAGAGACACAGAGAGTCACACAGAGACACACACAGACACACACACAGACACACACACACAGACACACAGAGGGGGATGCGGGTGGGCAAGATGGACGGGAGGAGGGAGGAGGGACACGAAAGACCAGACACGGGGAGGGAGGGGAGAGGGGCTCCTCCTCCTCCTCCTTCCCCTTCTCCTCCTCCTCCTCCCCATCCACAATTAAACAATATTCATACTACTCTCCTCCCTTCCCTAACGGCGTCCGGGAAATGGCGAAAATGGCCGGCCCCCCTCCGCGTAGCGGATTCTTACACACAGGAGTCTCGGGAAACGGGTTTTCGCTTTGTTTTTTTACAATGCTGCTCTCGCTGGAGCGCTAACCTTATTTTCGGCCTACCGCTCGTTCCAAATCGTGCTCCCGCTGCAGCGCTGGCCACGTTTCCGCGCTCCCGCTCGGTCCGAATCGTGCTCCCGCTGCAGCGCTGGCGTCATCATTTCCAGCGGCATGCCACGGCATGGTGTTCTCGGTCCCTCCAAATAGGCCCCAAAATCTAGAAAATGGTCCCCGGAAAAAACAATCGGAAGTGATTCCGTATTCGGTGTCGATTCGCTGATTCTTTGGGCCGCAGAAGTCCCCCCCCCACTTTGGGGCGTCGCCACGCCATGCTATGTCAAGCTACGAGTCCTCATTTCCGTGCTTCCGCGCTTGGGTCTTTGTTCAATATGGTGCTCTCGCTGGAGCGCTAGCCTCATTTTCGGGCTACCGCTCGTTCCGAATCGTGCTCCCGCTGCAGCGCTGGCGTCATTACTTCCAGCGACATGCCACGGCATGGTGTTCTCGGTCCTTCCCAATGGCCTGAACATGTAGAACATATCCCCTCCCCGAAAAAAACCATCGGAAGTGATTCCGTATTCGGTGTCGATTCGTTGATTCTTTTGGCCGCAGAAGCCCCCCCCCACTTGGGGCGTCGCCACGCCATGCTATGTCAAGCTACGCGTCCTCATTTCCGCGCTTCCGCGCTTGTTTTGTTGTTGTTGTTGTTGTTGTTGTTGTTGTTGTTGTTGTTGTTGTTGTTGTTGTTGTTGTTTTTTTTCAAAATGTTGCTCTCGCTGCAACGCTGGCCTCATGTTCGGGCTACCGCTCGTTCCGAATCGTGCTCCCGCTGCATAGCTGGCCTCATTTCCGCGCTTCCGCTCGGTCCGAATCGTGCTCCCGCTGCAGCGCTGACGTCATCATTTCCAGCGGCATGCCACGGCATGGTTTCCGGTCCCTCCAAATAGGCCCCAAAATCTAAAAAATGGTCCCTGGAAAGAAAAACAATCGGAAGCGATTCCACATTCAGTGTTGATTTATTGAATCTTTCTGGGCCGCAGAAGGCCTCAATTTTTGGGCGTCGCCACGCCATGCTATGTCAGGCTACGCGTTGAATTTTAACACCATGCTATGCCATGTAATGCTATGCCATGCTACGTCATCGAACTGTGCGAATAGAGAGGAGATCTACGCCATGGTAAGGGATGGGAGGGAGGGGTAGGACGTCAGATATGACGCGAGCGCACCTAGCTTGCCCTCCTCCTCCGCTTCCTCCTCTTCCTCCTCCTCCTCCTCCTCCTCCTCTTCGCGCGTCTCCGCGCGTGACGAAGACGGCAGGAGAGCAAAGCAGGAATGGCAGGGAGGGAGAAGAGAACCAGCACGAAGCAGGAGGAATGCCCGGGGAGGAGAGGGTTGGGGGGGTACCGGCGAGGAGATGGGGAGAGAGGATGAGTGGGATTCTGGGGGGTGGGGGAGATGGTGGGAGCGAGGGAATGGGGATGTAGGGGGTTCATGGGGGAGGGAGGGAGGGAGGGACGGACGGGAGGGAGAAGGGATACCGAGCAGGGAAGAGAGAAATAGGATCGCAGAGCCAGAGTCAGAGCACCGGAGGAGGGGTGCCCTAGGAAAAGAAGATTCGAGTCAAATGGAAAACCCTCTTGGTTACCTTCGTACCCTGCGACTGCTCCTCACTGTCAGACTCCCCGGCGTGAAAAAAAACGAGTCCTGGACCCTGGGGCCTTCCCCCAGGACCAACTATACTGATTCATCCTGGGTCGAATTCGGACATCCCCGGGGCTAGTGGACGCCATGGCTGGCCAAGAACGGCAACAAAAATACCTCAGGCCCCTCTTCTCTCGGGACCCGCCTCCTCTACGGCGACCTCCCTCACCTGGAGGCGGAGGGACGGGCTGCCAGCCTGCGCTCACCCACTCGCTGATGGGGCGGCCGATCCAATGCGTCCTGTCCGCCATGATGTGCGCGGTCAGCCACATCAGCTGCGTGTTGCCGCCAACCAGCTGGAACACCTGGGGCCAGCATCTGCCTCCCCTCTCCCCCGTCGGCCTCTCCCTCTCCCCCTGTTCCTCCCGGCCGTCCCCCTTTCTCGTGCGGCCTCCTCTTCCATCCCCTCCTGTTTGCTCTTCCGTTCCATTCTCCTCCTCCAACCCTTCATGCTCCACCTCCTCCTCCTCCCCCTCCTCCTACGCCTCCGTTTCCTCCGTTTCCTCCTCCTCCTCCTCCGCCTCCTCCTCCTCCTCCTCCCAGTCCTCCTCCATCTCCGGTTCGTCTTCTGATCAGCGTCGCCGTCGTGTTCCTCCTTCTCCTCCTCTTCCTCCTCCTCGTCCTCCTGCTCCTGCTCCTTCTCCTGCTCCTGCTCCTCCTCCTCCTCCTCCTCCTCCTTCTTCTCAAACTCCTCCCGTGGCCGCGGTGCTGACGCAACCCTTCGTGGTGTCGCTTCGTCGCCGCCTTTGTCGCCCCCCCGCTGACCGGCGTGCTCGTGCAGTCCTGCACGGTGCCCGCAGCGGGCCACCCCGCCGGCAGCCCGCGGTGTTCTGCCCCTCCTCCCCGAACCCGGGTTGGGGTGGGCAGGGCGGCGCGCCGCCGTCACTCTCTCCTCCTCCTCCTCCCTCCTCCTCCTCCTCCTCCTCCTCCCCCTCATCCTCATCATCATCATCATCATCATCATCATCATCATCATCATCATATCATCTTCATAATCATAATCATAATCATCATCATCATCATCATCATCATCATCATCATCATCCTCATCCTCATCCTCATCCTCATCATCATCATCATCATCATATCATCATCATATCATCATCATATCATCATCATCCTCATACCATCATCATCAGCAGCATCATCATCAACATCAACATCACCAGCATCATCATCATCATCATCATCAGCAGCATCAGCATCAGCATCAGCATCAGCATCAACATCATCATCATCATCATCACCATCATTATCGTCTCGTGTCCTGTCGGGACGCGACGGTCGCGTCCCGAGAGGACACGAGGGGATGCCGATCCCGCTGCTCACCAGACCTCTCCCGCGGGTGCGTTCGGATACATATTCCGACCGCCTCCTCCCTGCGATTGCTCTCCTCGTCCTCCCCTCGCTCGCCCTCGTTCTGCCCCGTCCTCCTCCAGGCCGCCCAGAAGCGAGTTGATTGTGGGGAGCTGCGGCACCGCTCGCATCGGCACGGGCAGCCGAGGTGCTGGAGGACCCGCCCTTGCCCTTGCTGGAGGCCCCGAGGCAGCTGCGGCGCCGCGCGCGAGGTAGGACAGGGTGGCGCGGGACAGCACGGGGAGTCTGCCCCTCACTCTGTCTGGGCTCGGGCCGCATCTCGCTGCTTTCCCATGCTGGCTTGCTTGGCTTAAGTCGGGCGTGTCCCCCTACAAAGGGATGTTCGACGAACTACAGAAAGAAATATCCCGACAAAGCAACCGAACAGCGATGTGTGTAAGCATATCTGGAAGCATTCCCCTTAATATTCAGGTGAGAATAAAGTTGTAGAATTCTGCTGTTCTCGCAGTCGCAGTCGCATTCGCAATGACAGTCGCAGTGGCAACGGCCTTAGGATCCAATGGAATCCTAAGAATTCCTAGGGTTTCCTAAGGCACCCTTAGGCATCCTTAGGAATCCATAGGAATCCTCAGGAAATCGTGGGAATCCTTAGGAAGCCTGATTCCTAGGGATTCCTAAGTTCCGAAGGATTCCTGGGAAATCCGAAGGATTCCGAAGGATTCGCCTGCCTCGGACGCAGCCTCAGCCTGCCTCAGCATCAGCCTGCCTCAGCCTCAGCCTCAGCCTGTCTCAGCCTCAGCCTGCCTCAGCCTCAGCCTGCCTCAGCCTCAGCCTGCCTCGGCTTGCCTCGGCCTCAGCCTCGGCCTGCCTCGGCCTCAGCCTCAGCCTCAGCCTCACCCTGCATCAGCCTCAGCCTCAGCCTGCCTCAGCCTCAGCCTGCATCAGCCTCAGCCTCAGCCTGCCTCAGCCGCAGCTTGCCTCAGCGACAGCCACAGCCTCAGCCTCAGCCTGCCTCGGTTTGCCTCAGCCTCAGCCTCAGCCTGCCTCGGCCTCAGCCTCAGCCTGCCTCAGCCTCAGCGTCAGCCTCTCAGCCTCAGCCTGCATCAGCCTCAGCATCAGCCTCAGCCTGCCTCGGCCTCAGTCTCAGCCTGCCTCAGCCTCAGCCTGCCTCAGCCTCAGCCTCAGCCTGCCTCAGCCGCAGCCTCAGCCTGCCTCAGCATCAGCCTGCCTCAGCCTCAGCCTCAGCCTGCCTCGGCGTGCCTCAGCCTCAGCCTCAGCCTGCTTCGGCCTCAGCCTGCCTCGGCCTCAGCCTGCCTCAGCTCGGGCATTCAAAATATGACACAGGACTGGTGTTCTGGGAACACGAAGATCACGAAGTGGCCCACAGCTGGCTCCGGGCAATCAAAATATGGTATAGGAGTTGTGTTCTGGAAACACGAAGAACACGAAATGGCCTACAGTTGGTTCCGGGTATTCAAAATGTGGCCTGGGAGTCGTGTTCTGGGAACACGAAGAACACGAAGTGGCCTACAGTTGGCTCTGGGCATTCAAAATGTGGCCTGGGAATCGTGTTCTGGGAAGACGAAGAACACGAAGTGGCCTACAGTTGGCTCCGGGCACGCAAAATGTGGCCTGGGAGTGGTGTTCTGGGAACGCGAAGATCACGAAGTGGCCTACAGTTGGCTCCGGGCATTCAAAGTGTGGCCTGGTACTGGTGTTCTGGGAATGGATTCGCAAGGATTCCTAAAGATTCCACCGGATTCCTAAGGATTCCTGGGGCTGACGAGACCCCCCTGGGGCGTCAAAGTGTTCTCTTTTGAAACCACTAGAAACCTATCAGCAAAAACTGTTAGGTAATATTCCAAAATGGTCGAACATATTTCAATTATCAAAACATAACTCAAAAATAATCCCCACTCTACTTTCCCGGAAAAGGGCCCAAGCTTCTCCTTTAGAGGTTTACCTCCGGAGATGGGCCGGCAAACTTCTTTTGCAATAAATCACGAGGTTGCGAAGGGCCGGCGAATTAAAATTTGAGGATGTCTCGAGCGAAACGTTTTTTTTGATTTCCAGAATTTGTTGAGGATGTCTCGAGCGATACGCTTGTTTTGTGTTATAGATTGTCCTCTCCTGGGGACCTGGATTCTGAGGATCTCTCAAATGGATTGCTTGTTTTCACGTGCCCAGGTCTTGAGGATGTCTCGAGCGAAACGCTTGGTTTCACGCCTTTGGGTGGCCCAGACAGATGTCTAGCATGACGACTTGTTGAGGATGTCTCGAACCAGAGGCTTGTTTTCACGTGTCCAGGTCGCCCAGGCGGATGTCTGGCATGAGGATGTGTCGAAGAAGTCTCGATCGAGACGTTTGTTTGCACGTGTCCAGGTTGCCCAGGCGGATGCCTAGCATGAGGATGGGGTGAGAATGTCTCGAGCGATACGCTTGTTTTCACGTGTCCAAGTCGCCCAAGCACAGCACAACCCTCGGCACGGAACATCAATATCGATAACCTTAGCACTGCAACCTGGCATGTTGCTTGGCACGTTCCGCGAAAAATCCCGTGGCGAGTCCCCCTGGCACGTCCATTGGCACGTTCCGTAGCGCGTCCCCTTGGCACGTCCCGCGGTGCGTGCCCATGGCACGTCCCCTGGCACGTCGCCAGGCGCGTCCCTTGGGACGCTGCGCGTCCTCCTGGCGTGTCCCCCTGTCGATTAGTTCTGGGGCAGCTACCATCTGCTCAATCAGCTCGAGCTTAAGATCCACATAAGTTCGGTCAGGACTCGGAAGCCAGGGAGGACTCGATCCACAACGCTATATAAAGCACGGTCGCGGCATGGCACATCGCAGTTCAGCACGGCCCAACACAACACAGCCGTCGGCACGGTACATCAAGATCGATACACTCAACATTGCACATTGGCACGTTCCTTGGCGCGTTCCGTGGCGAGTCCACCTGGCACGTCGCGCGGCGCGTCCCCTGGCACGTCCCGCGGCACGTCCATTGGCGGCACGTTCCGTAGCGCGTCCCCTTGGCACGTCCCGCGGTGCGTGCCCATGGCACGTCCCCTGGCACGTCGCCAGGCGCGTCCCTTGGGACGTTCCGCGGCGCGTCCTCCTGGCGTGTCCCCCTGTCGATTAGTTTTGGGGCAGCTACCATCTGCTCAAGCAGCTCGAGCTTAAGATCCACATCTATTCGGTTAGGACTCGGATGCCAAGGAGGATTCGATCCACAGCGCTATATATAGAGCACAATCGCGGCATGGCACATCGCTGTTCAGCACGGTGTAGTACAGCACAGCCATCGGCACAGTACATCAAGACCGATACATTCAGCATTGGATTGGCCCGTCGCCCAATCAGGTATCTTCGAAACGTCGCCAAGCCTTACATTTCTATGTTTCCTTACCTGGGCTCTGCCTAGAAGGGTTCTTGCTCGGAGGCTTAAAAGGGCCGGGCAGTGGGGCCCGCCCCGGGCGGTTCCCCCGGTA
>CAUYUJ010015590.1:126331-131331 GCA_963575745.1 Prorocentrum cordatum | reverse complement strand
ACCCCATTTGTCTGCATCATTTTTCGAGCAGGATCGATATGTGAAGGTCATGGGGCCCGAAGAAAGCGGAAACGCCCGGCTCGAAAAAATGGAGTCGCCACGGTCTCATGGAAAGATCACTCTGGCGAAAGGTCACTCTTACGTGTAGTCGACTCCCGTCCATCTTCTGACCTGACCCCGCCCCGGCCTTCTGCTGCTGCTCCAGCTCGAGCT
Source organism: Prorocentrum cordatum (assembly GCA_963575745.1). Taxonomy (NCBI): domain Eukaryota; class Dinophyceae; order Prorocentrales; family Prorocentraceae; genus Prorocentrum; species Prorocentrum cordatum. The sequence continues at coordinate 131,118 of CAUYUJ010015590.1, read as the reverse complement.
GGTGGTATGGCAGGCAGCTGGCGCGCGAGCGGGCGGCCGCAGGGGCTCCAGCGGTGCAGGGCGGGCCGAGCCAACCCGGCACGCTTCATGGACGACGACCGCCCCACGACCCCATCAAGATTCTCCCTTCTCCCTCCTCGTCTCTCCTCCTTCCTCCTCCTTCCTCCTCACCTCTCTTCTCTCTTCCCTCCTCCTCCTCCTCCTCCTCCTCCTCCTCCTCCTCCTCCTCCTCCTCCTCCTCCTCTCCCCTCTCTCCTCCTCCCTCGATGCATCGCCGATGCATCTCCGATGCATAGGCGACCCTCCACACCCCTTGGCGGCGAGCCCAGAGGGCAAGTGAGAGGGGGCAGACCTTCTCGGAGGGCGGCACGGCCTCTGAAAGGCCGTCCCTGTCTTCGGAGGAAGCTTCGAAAACTTTGAGGGAGCGCGATCTACCGTCGCTTGACTCGGACTCCCCCCCCTCCCCGGGAACCCGGGCGGGGGTGGGGGTCGAACCAGCTCTAATCGCCTGCCCCTAGGGCTGGGTCCAACTGTAATCGAATCCTACCATGGTTCGATCAAGCTTTGATAGAACCCTACTGGGGCTGGATCCAGCTCCAATGACCTCCTACACAGACTCGGTCCAGCTCGATCTTGCCACTAAGGCTGGAACCGACTCTACTAGAATCCTACTGGGCCTCGATTTACATGTAATAGAATCCAACGATGGGCTGGATCCGGCGCTAATAGAGTCCAACGACTGTTCGATACAAGTCGGACCAAACCTCACTATGATATGGATGCAGCTCGAACAGGATCCATGTACGGCTCGATCAAGGATTCATGCAACCCTGCTCGGGCTCGATGCATCTCGAATGACACCGCATAAGGGCTAGATCCAGCTCCGATGGGATCCTATTAGGTCTGGCCCGGGTCCAGCTGTAATGCCTTCCCCCCCACCGTCGCAACCAAGGCAATTGCAAGCTCAGCGAGATGGAACAGCTGCATGCGCACACGAATGAAAAGAACACGCCACGATGACCGTGTCCCTGGAAGTGGCGATGGTGCAAATCCAGGTGGACGGGCTCTCGTGTCGCGGGCGTCCTGGACCACGCAGGGGCGCAGGCCGATCTCCCCAGCGGCTCGGGCCCGCACCTTCCTCCTCCTCCTCCTCCTCCTCCTCCTCCTCCTCCTCCTCCTCCCCCTCCGCCATCCCAGTCCTCCTCATCCTGATTCTCCTCCTCCTGCTCTTCTTCGTGTTCCTCCTCGTCCTCCTCCTCCTCATCGTCCTCCTCCTCGTCCTCCTATTCCTCCGTCTTCCCATCCTCCTCCCCCTCCCCTTTGTCACCCGCCTCCTCCTCCTCCCACCGCTCTCCATCCACTTCTCCCCTGCTTGCCCTCGTCCCCGTACATCGCCACGCTGCGCCCATCTTCGCGAGAGGGGCGATCGAGCCTGAACTCCTCGCACCTGCGCGAGTCGGTCCCCTTCTCTTTCAGCCAGCCGAAATGGTAGACCGCCGCTCCCACGAGGAAGACTCAGAAAGAAATATAGAAAGAGAGAGAGGAGAGAGAGACCAACATCAATAACCACACTCACAACCACAACCACAACCACAACCACAACCACAGCCACAGCCACAGCCACAACCACAACAACAACCACAACCACAACCACAACCACAACAACAACAACAACACCAACAACAACAACAACAACAACAACAACACCAACAACACTAACAACACCACTAACAATACCACCAACAACACCACCAACAACAGCACCACCACCATCAACAACATCAATGATGCTAATACTGTTCGCTCGCATCTGCCTGCGAGCCATTCAACACGTATATCCCAAACCCTCGATGCCCGCCCTCTTCGTCTTCGATCGTCCCATCTATGGGGTACATCTTTCTGACCTGCAACGCGTATGTCGTGCAGCCCTCAAGGCAGGAACAGTGGTGACGGATGGAAGGAGGGGGCCAGGGGGCGGGAGCAGGATGGAGCACGAGAGAAAATAGCAGGAGGGGGGCAAAACGCAGAAACCACGTGGCCGAATCAGACGGGCAGACCAAGCAGTTAGACCCCAACGGGCGGGTCGGGAAGGCGGGCCCAGGCGACCAGGTCGAGCAGGCGGGTTGCTGAAGCGTGCGCCCTGAGTGAATCGCGGGGGAGTCTCGAACGATAGCGCGATTCCCAAATAAATCGTGCAACCATTTCACAGCGAGAGCGTGATTCCTGAGTGCCGAGGGCGCGGTGTCTGCATACATTGGGAGGAAGTCCCGCGCGAGAGCGCGTTCCCTGCATACGCGGTGAGGGCCTCCCGGGCGAAAGCGCGAGTTGGGAAGTTAACGTGTGAGGGCGTATCAAGCGGGAGCCTTTTTTTGTTGCAACTCGGGGGCTAGAGGCCCAGTTTGGTGACACTTCACTTTCCCTTTACAAGATTGTGAAAAAAACAAGGTGGCGGAGGAGGAGACCAGTGCAAACCCAAGAATGACCAACGATGTTGGAATACACCTTCCCTCCACGCTCCCTCTTCATAGGCCCCTTCGAGGGTTCATTTCCACTGAGGGAACTGCCTCACTGGAAGACAGCAGTTTGAAGACCCTGCAACATGCCAAAACAATTTTCTCGGGAGTCCAACGCCACGGATCAACCTGACTGTTGCGTGTTGGCGATCCTGAGTCATGCCAGAACGTTATTCCTGGGACTTCGACACCGCGAATCCATGTAACTGTTACACCCCCATAATCCTGAACCCTTTCCAAATCACTACTTCTGGTACGCTGATCATGGGAATTTGTGAAACTCTTGCAACTGTTAAAAGCGAGAGTACCCGGCGCTGAGGCGAAGGCCACATGTTGAAAAAGAAACGCGCTCAATTCGTGAAACCGTTGCACATGGTTTAACGGATGTACGCGGTGCGAAATCGATAACCACGCTTTGAAAACGGGCCGCCCTCAATCCGCAAAACCCTTGCAACAAAATGTCCAGGCGAAGAGCCCAACCATATGCAGTTGTTAATAACGCGGGCCCCCTGTGGGGCCACGAAACGCGTGAACGACGTGTCGTACTGAGTGGGGGGGGGGGGGCGCATGCGGGCGGTGCCACTGGGGCCTTCGGTGGGGCTCCCTATGGGCCAAGAAGCGCTGTACTGGGTGTGGCGGACGCATGCGGGCGGTGCCCCTCGCTGGAGCTCCCGAAGAGGCCACAAAACGCTGTAGTGGCTGGGGGAGACAGACACATGCGGGCGCTGCCGCTGGGGTCTGTCTGTGAAGCTCCCTGTGGGGTCACGAAACTCTGTACTGGGTGGTGGCCGATTCATGCAGGCGGTGCCAGGGGGGGCTTCGGTTGAACTCCCTATGGGGCCACGAAGCGCTGTACTGGGTGGTGGCTGGCGCATGCGGGCGGTGCCAATGGGGCCTTTGGCGGAGATCCTTATGGGCCCACGAAGCGCCGTACCGGGTGGGGGGAAGTCGCATGCGGGCGGACAACTGGAGCCCCCTTACGGGGCTACGAAGCGCTGTGCTGGGTGGTGGTTGGAGCATGCGGGCGGTGCCAATGGGGCCTCTGGCAGAGATCCTTATGGGCCCACGAAGCGCCGTACCGGGTGGGGGGGGGTCGCATGCGGGCGGACAACTGGAGCCCCCTTGCGGGGCCACGAAGCGCTGTGCTGGGTGGTGGTTGGCGCATGCGTGCGGTCCCATTTGGGGCTTCGGTGGAGCTCCTAATCACTGGGGTCGCGAGATGCAATTCTGGGTGGTGGACGACGCATGCGGGCGGTGCCACTAGGGTCTTTTGTGGAGCTCCCTACGGGGCCACGAAACGCTGTACTGGGTGGTGGCTGACGCATGCGGGCTGCTTCACTGGGACCATCGGGGGAGTTCCCTATGGGGCAACGAAGCGCTGTGCTGGGTGGTGGCTGACGCATGCGGGCGGTGCCACTGAGGCCTTCGGTGGACCTCCCCGTGGACCCACGAAGCGCTATACTAGGTGGTGGCTTGCGCATGCGGGCGGTGCCAGTGGAGTCTTTTTGTGGAGTTCCCTTCGGGGCCACGAAACGCTGTACTGGGCGGTGGCTGACGCATGCGGGCGGTGCCAGTGGGGCATTCGGCGGAGTTCCCTGTGGGGCCACGAAGCGCTGTGCTGGGTGGTGGCTGACGCATGCGGGCGGTCCCACTGAGGACTTCGGTGGAGCTCCCTGTGGGGCCACGAAGCGTTGTAGTGGGTGATGGCTGACGCATGCGGGCGGTGCCACTGGGGCCTACAGTGTAGCCCCCTATGGGGCCACGCAGCGCTGTGCTGGGTGGTGGCTGACGCATGCGGGCGGTGCCACTGGGGCCTTCGGTGGAGCCCCGTATTGGGCCACGAAGCGCTGTGCTGGGTGGTGGCTGACGCATGCTGGCGGTCCCACTGGGACCTTCGGTGGAGCTCCCTTGTGGGGTCACGAAACGCTGTACAGGGGTAGGCTGACGCATGTGGGCGGTGCCACTGGGGAATTCGGTTGAGCCCCCTGTGGGGCGATGAGGCGCTGTGCTGGGTGGTGGACAACGCATGCGGGCGGTGCCACTGGGTCCTTCGGTGGAGCTCCCTATGGGGCCACGAAGCGTGTGAGGGGTGTGCCGACATGGTGGACGTGCGGAGGGCAGAGGCAAAGGATGGGAGGAGGACGAGGAGGAGGAGGAGGAGGAGGAGGAGGAGGAGGAGGAGGAGGAGGAAGAAGAGGAGGAGGAGGAGGAGGAGGAGGGAGGAGGAGGAGGAGGAACGCGGGGCCCGTTTTTCAAAGCGAATGTGCGCGGCGC
>CAUYUJ010015590.1:56736-123731 GCA_963575745.1 Prorocentrum cordatum | reverse complement strand
GGAGGAGGAGGCGGAGGAGGAGGATGAGGGGCAGGAGGAAAAGGAGGAGGAGGGGGAGGAGCCCTTTCGACCCTTTCGTGTCGCCAGCGTCGTGGCGGCCGCCGCGCGGGCGCGCGCGGCGGCGTGGCGGCGCCCGCCTCAGCTGCGGCACCGCAGCTGCGCTCCGCAGCCCTCCTCCTCTGGCGGCCGCAGCTGTGGCACCGCCGTCCTCCTCTGGCGGCCGCAGCCTGCCTCCTCTGCGGCACCGCCGTCCTCCTCTGGCGGCACCGCAGCTGCGCGGGGCGGCGGGGCGGCCGCAGCACGGGCTTCACGGCCTGAACCACACCCTGGATCAGCGCGAGGTGCATGCCCCGCAAGACCTGCAGGCAGTCCAGCTGCCGCTTCGCTGCGTGCCTCGCACCGCACCGCCGTCAGGCCACCGCCGCCAGCTGGCTGGATCCTCTCGCCTCCGCCTCGCGTGTCCGACTGACGCGAGGCACGCGCAGGTCGCCTCTCCCGCTGCTCGCCACCCTCCAGCAGGCGCCTCAGCTCTGCGAGAGGCAGAGGGGCCTCTCGCGCGGCTCTCCTTTGCCGAGGCCTCTCGCCTCGCTGCACAGCTGCCTTCTCCCTCTCGGCCTCCAGCATGGCCCTCGCCCTCGCTGCCTCTGCCTCAGCGACGTCGAGGTCCTCCGCCTGCGTGGCGTACTGCACGGTGTCGTGCTGGGGCTGCACGCTGGTGTTGGCCAGCCTCGCTGCGGTCTGCAGTAGTCGCTGCGCCTCCTGCTGCTGCTCCTCATCGGTGCGTGCCCTCCTCACCTGCTCGTCCGATCGTGCCAACGCTGGACCCGCGGGCAGCTCGGGGAACGCCGCTGGCGGCTCGAGGAGCACCGCCTCTGGATTTGCGTTCTGACCCTGAGCGAAGCCCTGGCCATGGGACGGGCTGCAGTGGCGACGAGCACCAGCGGCCGGCTCGAGGAGCACCGACATGGATTTAGCGCTCTGACACCTCAGCTCGCCGTCCGCGCAGATCACGACTGGTGGCTGCGTCTCTGGCGGCGGTGAGCCCGCTGACGGCTCGAGGAGCACCGCCGCTGGACTTGCGATCTGACCCCTCAGCTCGCCGTCCGCGTAGGTCTCGTGTGGCGTTGCCCGCTGTCCTGCTCCGCCCTCCTTGGCGGCCTGCCTCAGCCAGCCCTCGAGCCTGTAGTGTCCACTGCTGCAGGCTGTGTGACCGCAGCAGGGCTCCTGCAGCTTCGCGGCGATCAGCTCCGTCGTCGCTCCTCCGCACCGCTCGCAGAACCAGCGGTCTTGGTCGAGCAACCTCCTCAGCTGGTGTGTCGGGTGCGACTCCACTCCGTACCTCGTGATGGTGATGGCTCTCAGCGGAGGTGGCCCCCCGCACGGCTTCTCCATCCAGTCGCGGATGGTCGCTGTCGCCGTGCTGCAGCTGACCGCCTCCCTGCAATGCTGACACCTCCATCCTGTGCCTCGCTTGTCACGCTCCAGGATGTGCGACGTCGGTGGTCTCCTGGTCGCCTCGCCGCCGAGCAGGTCGCGCTTCAAGAGGCGGTCCTGCCGCCTCTGCTGCGCGAGCCTCTTTCTTGCCGTTCTCATTTCCTTGTCGTCGGGCGGCCTTCTGGCGAGCACTGCAGCGGTGGTGGCCGCGATGCGCTCTCTCACCAAATGGGCCGTGGCGCGCACCCACTCGTAGCAGCTCATCTCCGAGTCGCTGATCGCGTGCGTCGCAGCTCCTGCCTCTGCGTACTCGTCAGCTGCCTTGTTACCCGCCCAGACTCGCCTCGGCACGCCCTTCGCCATCGCCTCGTGCTCCGTCATGTGGCTGTTCAGGTGCTTCATGGTGATGTCGCTCCTGTCTCCTCCTCGCTCTCTAATCGCCTCACCGACCTGGAACCACAGGTCGCCGTTGCTGTGCCCTTGGCCCTGGGTCTTCTCCCTTTGCGCAGCCCAGCCCGTGCACGTGACCTCGCTGTCCGTCCAGAAGGTGACTCTGCCCTCGGTCGCGCGCAGGAAGCTCAGGAAGCTGTAGAGCTCGGCGCGGTTGTTGGACTGCCGAGCTCCTGGGAGAGGCCCAAAGCGTGCGCCGATCTGCTCGAACTCGTCGCCGTCGCCCAGCAGCACCCAGCCCCAGCCGCACCTGCAGTATCTCTCGTCCGCGCTGTACTCGCCTCCTGAGCCGTCCCCGCATGCCGTGAGCTCTCGCCCCTCGTCAGCGCGGAGGCGGCGCTCGGAGTTGCAGGCGCCGACGAGGTGCTCTGCGGGCAGGGTGTCGCATCTCGGCGGCACGGTCCAGCTCTTGGGGGTGATGCCCCGAAGCCAGAACGCGGGGTTGGTCTCGCAACCCTCGAGCGCCCTCCTGGTAAGGCCGCTGCTGCGCCTCACTGCCTCGCTGTCCTCCCTAGCTGTGCAGGCGCCCCAGATGCGGTGCACGTCATCCTCGGCCTCTCCGCACTCGCATCTCGCCTCGTCGCCGCCGAAGGTGTCGTGCTTGCGGCGATGCGTCCAGGTGCCTGCGCAAGCCGCGGTTAGGAGCGCGCCGTAGTAGCCGTAGCGCTCCTTCTTGGCCAGCATCCTGAGGTGGTGCTTCAGGTCCTTGACGTCCGCTCCTCTCTCCAGGCCAGCGCCGTTGTGGTGCTGCGCGGCCTGCTCCCACAGCTGATCCTGCAGGTCGTCGAGGAACGCCTCAACAATCTCGGTGTAGTCGCCTCCCTGCTCCTCCGTGCCGAACTTCCAGTAGTCGCCGTTCCTGTCGATCCAGGTGTCGGGCCCTCTGGAGTCCCAGCCGACTTCCCAGAGCAGGAGTATCATGCTGGCCAGCGGGCCACGTCGAGCTTGCCACCTCTTGTTGGCTTCCAGTCTCTGCATTCTGAAGTAGATCCTCGGCCAGGCGCGCCTCACCTGGTTGCGGATCTCGGGGTGGCGGGCCCAGACCTCGAACCACGTCTTCAGCTGCGCCCTCACCGCGGTGGCTGCGGGGTCCGTGCCCTCCAGCGCCAGGAAGGTGGTGAGGCAGCGTCCTGGCCACGGCCTCCTCAATGCCTGAGCGTACCTCCTCCTCGCCTTCTGCCTCGCCCATGGCGCCATGCCGTGCACGGTTGCGCCGTACATGTAGGACGCCACGGGCCCCTGGTGGAGAACTCCCCGCCTCTTGGCCAGCACCAGCTTTCTCAGCTTGGTGCCGACCGCTCCGCATCTCCTGAAAGCGCCGCTGGTGCGCTTCCTGTGGGTGGCGCGCCGCAGCGTGCCTCTGGCTCCTCTGTCGATGCCCAGGTCCCTGCCCTCAGTGACTGCCTGAACCTGGAGCCCCTTCTGGCGCAGAGCCCTCTGCACCGCGCGCGTCGTCCTGTAGCTGGTTGCGAAGATCACCGTCTTGTCCGCCAGCGTAAGACCCTGTGCCTCTAGCTCGTCCCTCAGCGCCATGGTGGTGTCCGTCAGCTCCTGCTCGACTGCCTTCGCGCTGCCCACGATGCGCACGCTGATGTCATCAAACCAGGCCCTCGGCATCGGCTTGGGCAGCGCGCGCGACCTCTCGAGCAAGTTGGCCAAGATGACGTACACGACAGTCTTGGCTAAACTGTTGCTGTGCCTCGATCCTGCGAGCAGCGAGCGGTCGGCCCACAGTGGCAGGGAGTAGGCGCCCTTCCAGCGTATGATCCTCGTCGCCGAGTGCTGAAGGAGCATCATCGCCAGCGGGCGCGGCCTGAAGTGCATGCGCAGGCCGGCCTCGATGACGCAGTCGAGCTGGAGACTGTCGTAGAACTTCTCGATGTCCGCCAGCAGGTTGCCGTGAAAAACCTCGAGCGCCTCGCAGCACTCGTCCCCGATGACCCTGGTCATCGCTTCTCTCAGGCAGCTGTTGCCTTCCACTGCTGCGTCCCAGCCTCTCTGGTGTGTCCTTGCCCAGCGCCGCACTTCAGGTCTGTGAAGCAGCTCCCAGCACCTGACCATCTGCGGCAGCAGCGCGAGGGCGCGGTCGCCCTTGGCGGGCTTCGGCGTGAGCATCACTATCTCGCATAGCAGCTGCCATGGCCACGCGAGTTGCCGCTCGCACTCGTTGAAGAGCTCCACGATCCTCATGCGGCCCTCGGGTGGGAGCCTCCTGATGTCCGAGCATGTGAGCACGTCCACGCCCTTGCCTCGGTCAGGCTCGCCCCGCAGCGCGCTGTCCAAGTCCTCGGGGGTCCACACGCTCTCGTCGGTGCCTCGTGCGGAGCTCCTGAGGGTCTGCAGGATGGACGCGTGCTGCTCGTGCGGCAGCCTCGTGCATCTCCAGATCCTTTGGAATTCCCGAGCCTTCTCGTCCACGATGGCGGTCGGGCAGTCCGTGACGCCGCCGTCGGTGATCAGCTCCTCCTCCCTCCTGGGCGGCGGCTTGGTGATGCGGTGGAGCGTGCCAACGCTCTTCTCCGCTGAGGCCAGCCACAGCCCGAACGCCCTGGAGTTCTCCCTCATGTCCCTCTTGATCGCGTATCTCTTCTCCTCCTCTGCCTGTGCTGCCATGCCCTCGATCACCTCGGTGTTGACCTGGTTCAGGTCCATCAGCCTCGTGTGCCACAGCTTGCGGTGCAGCTTGGCCGTCTCTGACGCGGACGCGCTGGTCTGCGGCATGCCGTCGTAGGCGAGGTGCCTGCCAGCCGCTGCCAAATGCTGCTGCTGCGCCTGCGCCTTGTTCCTCTTGCGGAGCCTGGCGAGGAGCGAGAGCGTGCTCTCCGCCCTGCTCCACCAGTCCGCTGTGTGGTTTGCATATCTCGTTCTCCTCTCGTGCCTCTCCTTGCCCTTGCATACGACAAACTGCCTGGGGTCACCTCGCCCGCAAAACTTGGCACGGTCCTGCGGCGCGATGCGGTACGCCATGCAGTAGAACTGCTCCAGTGTGTCCATGACCGCCGAGTATCTCTTGCCCAGCGCTGTGGCCTCCTCCTCAGTCGCCTCGAAGGCTGCGCTCTGTGTGATGTAGGTGGGGATCTGCTGCTGGGCCTTTGGCTCTGCCGCCATCTCCGCCATGGTCCAGAGGTCGCCCATCTCCGTCGTGTCCTGCGCCCTGGGCTGGTCGGCGTCCTGGCCCAAGCACTCAGCACGTGGCGACGTTGAACCCGCGGGCGGCTCGAGGAGCACCGCCGCGGGATTTGCGTTCAGACGCCCCGTCGGATCCTGGCCGCGAACATGAGCGGGTCGTGGCGACGGTGAACCAGCTGGCGGCTCGAGGAGCACCGCCGCTGGATTTGCGCTCTGACACTGGGCGAAACTCTGACAATTGGTCGAGCTGCCGTGGCGACGTGAACCAGCGGTCGGCTCGAGGAGCACCGACGTGGATTTCGCGTTCTGACACCTCAGCTCGCCGTCCGCGTAGAACTCAGCTGGTGGCTGCGTCCATGGCGACGATGGACCAGCTGACGGCTCGAGGAGCACCGCCGCTGGATTTGCGTTCTGACGCCTCGCCTCGCCGTCCGCGTAGGTCTCGTCTGGTGGCTGCGACCATGGCGAGCCAACGCCGTCATCCTCCATGCACTCAAGCTCGGCGAAGACGTCGATCTCCTCTTGGTCCATCCGGTGTCCGTGCTGCTCGGTGTCGTCAGCGCACGGGTAGTGAGTCCAGCCCGCGACGGGTGTGAGCGCCTCCCACCTCGCGTCGTCGAGCTGCTCCTCTCTCTGCCTGCTCCTCCCAGGTGCGTCCTCAGGTGTGCCTCCTGGCGCGGTGGACTGGGGCGGTGGCCGCGGCGTGGCGCCCGCTGCTGCCTCAGCCTGCGCGCGCGCCTGCAGCCTCCTCCTCGACCTCTTGCTGGTGGGACTGGGGCCCTTGCCTCGCCTCGGCGGGTGCGCAAAGGCCAAGGGTAGGCCTAGCGTCCTGCACTGCGTGGGGACCCCTTGTCCCCGAATGGTGAACTTCAGGCCAATGTGCGGCTTCCACGGGACGTCGTAGACTCCCTCGACGCCTGAGACTAGCCTGCTGCCCGCCTCGTTGACCAGCGCGAAGTCGATGTGCGACGGCTCCTGTCCCGCGAGGAAGCAGGTGTGCTGGTCCTCTGGGAGCGAGAGGACTGCGGCCGCGCCCATCACCTCTGGCCACCCCGTGTTCCAAAAGGTCGAGGGGTCGGAGTTGAAGTCGCCGCACACAATCCACGCTCCCTGAATGCTTCGGAGGAACGCTCCGAGCGCGGTGAGCTTGCGGCTGTTGATGCCCTCGGCCAGTGATCTGTTGCAATCCAAGTATAAGCTGACAACCGTGAGAGTGGAGCCCTTCAGATGCCACTGAGTGGGTGTCCAGTCGCACATATCCCAGCCACGTTCTCGGCCAACGTCTCGTCGAATGTCCGCTGTGGCATTCGAGACCTGTCGAGCCTGGGCCAGGTGTCTGAAGCTGGTGACTCGGAGATGGCCCTTGGAGATCACCGCTGTGCCTCCTTGTGTGCCAGCCGCCGAGCGTGAACTGTCTCTTGCCGCCGTGAATGTGGCCTTGTACCCCATCTTCACAAGGTCATTCTCCACGTCGTCTAGCTGCGCATGTGGTACATGCGTCTCCTGTAGCGCTATCATGTCATAGCCTCTCCCCTCGATGCCCTGTCGCATCAGCCACAGCCTGGCTGTGGGCCCCCAAGTGCTGGTGTTGGCGCAGAACAGCGTGCGCTCCTGGGCGGCGGCGTCGCCAACATTCCTCCGCCGTCGCCCTCGCGCGGGCTCCTAGCCGCGGGGCGCTGGCGGACCCTGGCCGCCTTCGCCCTGGGCTGGAGCTCCTGCTGCTGCCTCCGCGCGCTTGCGCTCGAGGTAGGCGGCCGCCTCGTCCTGAGCGGGGGCCTGCTCAGCGGGGCGTGGCGCCGCCACTCCTGCGGTGCCTGCGCTGCCCGCTGCGGCCGCCGCTGCGGCGGGGGCTGCTGCTGCGCCGCCTTGGGTCTCAGCTCCTACTGCCGTCAGCTTCCTCTTCTTGGCCTCCTGCGCGATGGTGCGCCGCTGCTCCAGCGCCGCCGCCTTCGCCTTCGCGATGTGGTCGCGCAGGTGCCCTTGGAACTGACGAGCGTTGTCCTGCATCTGTTTGATCACTTGCCTCTTAGCCTCCTCCACCTGTCGGAGTCCTTCTTCGTCCAGATCGTCTTCGCCGAGATCGAACCCCTTGCCGATGTCCTCCGCCAGCTGGCCCTCTGCCAGCTGGTCGATGTTGCCCGTGACCAGCTGCTCCAGGATACCCGCCTTCTGGCCCTGCTTGCCCTCCAGATGGATGGCCTCGCATGCTGCCTCTGCCTGCAAGACCGCCGCCGCGCGCCCCTCCAGGGCCTCGCGCGCCCGCTGGGCCGCCTCCTCGGCCTTCTGCTTCGCAGCGAAGGCGTCCTGGTACTGCTGCTGCGCCTGCTGCAATGCTCTCGCCGCTGCCGCCATGCGCACCGCCCTCGGCTTTGGCTGCTCCACTGGCTTGGCGGCCTGCAGGGCTGTCGCGGCTCCCTTCAGCTGCTGAGTGATCTGCTCACCGCCCTTCAACTGCATGCTGGAGAGGGTGGTCGTGATGAGCGACAGCGCTTTCGCCAGCTGCTCTGGTCCCTGGCTCGTGCCGTGTCCTTTGCTGCTGCTGCTGCTGCTGCCTGCTGCTCTGCGCCCTCCAGCTGCGGCCTCTCGGCGCTCCGCCCCGCCGGCCCTCTCTGCCGTCTCCTGTGGCTTCTTGGGACCTTTGGGCCGCGGCAGCGCCGACTTGCATGTGGCGCAGCGGAACTGGAGCCCTTCCAGGCGAGAGGTCCACCACCACTCCCCGCAGCTCTTGCAGACCACGTATTCCTGGCGGCCCATAGCTGGTGGGCAGCTGCCGTGGTGTGACCTCAGGGCCTCCTGGAAGCGGCGGGCGCGGAGCGCCAGCCGAGCGTCTGCGCGCTCTCTGCGCGCTCGCCTGTGCCAGGCAGGAGAGCGCTCTCGCCTCGTCCTCCTCCTGGCCTCCTCGCGCCCCTGCGGCGCTGGGGGCTCTGCTATCGCGCGGGCCTGGCCGCGCGCGCCGCCGCGGGCAAGACGGCTGCGCGGGCGCCTCGCTGCGGAGCCACCTAGGATGTGGAGGAGGAGGAGGAGGAGGAGGAGGAGGAGGAGGAGGAGGAGGGACACTCCCATGAAAGAGAGGAGAAGAGGGCAGGCGGGCAAGAAAGGGACGCAACGAGGGCAAAGAGTTCAATGTCCACGTCTCTCTACAACAGCGGCGGCGACAACAGCCAGCGGTGGGAGCGGGGGCGCGCCTGCGCCCGCGGGTCGAGAGGCAGGTGGGTCGGCCCCCTGGAGGAGCAACCGGACGGCCTGGGACCTGCCTGCGCTGGCCCCAGCTCTCGCCCTCACAAGGGCAGACCCTGAGATACTGCCATACAAATTCTGAACTCGGAGCGAAGTGAAGCTAGAAGGAGTGAGATCTAACGCAATACGACACGAACAAATGGTAGCAAAACTAGAGAACGGCAGGCGAGAGAGGCAGAGGAAGTGAAGGGAAACGGGCCCCTGGTTCACAACCTGACCAGGATCGGGAAGACGGGGGAGAGATTGGCTCACGACTTGGTTAACCGAGGGGCAGGATAAGTAATGAGAACGCTGATAGCCATTCGCCAGCTCACATGCTCGGGAATCCTTGGTGCCAGATCTATATCTGGAGAACGGTTCCATGCATTTCGCAGCGTCTTCAGATAGGCAGAGGCACACAATTCAGGCAGCTCGTGAGATCATTCACGGAAGCGAGAAACGCAAGCCAGAGCATCAGAGCCGATATCGGGTCCCATTTCTTCAGCTGTTTGGTGAAAAGGTCCAGGGCCGAGAAGCTGTCCTGGTCATATACGGCGCGGCAAGACACTTACTCTGAAAGTTTGGCGATTTTATCAGTCGGCATATCAGGTATGGCTTCCATTGGTTCGGTGATATGTTGAGTTGCGAGAACATGGAGTGGCGGAGATAGCTGCCGAATTTCCATGCGAAACAGAGCTCACATTTAGCATCTAGATTCTCCAGAGGGCACTGGGCAAGATACAGGGCATCTGATCTCTTCGCGAGACGATAGGCAGCTGCACGAACACATGGCGCCAAGGCACGAACAGCGGTGCCGTGACCAGATTCGGAGAGGTGGAAGAGCATGGCAGTATGTGTCGAGTTCCTGGGCCCTTCGGTCAGAAGCTGGACAGAGTCATTCTCCTTCCTCAGAATACTTCTGGTGGGTTTCCGATATTGGGCAACATAAGATAGAACAGGGAAGCCGAAGGTATCATAAGCGATAACATTTTGCCCCAGAAACCACCCCAGTCCACGGATACGTAAGGCTCTGGTAGCAAGCGAGCACCCAGGTCCATCCCAAGACCGCTCTTCACCCTGAATACCAATAGTTGTCCCAAGATATGTCCCATAGGTGGCAATCCGAAAAACGGTTGGCCCTGAGCCCATTCTTCTTGAACTTCGCGTGTACATCCGACAGGTTCAAGTCCCTCGGGATGATGATGACAGTCTTATCTGGGTGGAGAAGCAGTCGTGTGATAGGTTCAGCCCAGAGCAAGTGCCGCACAAGTACTGGCAGGTGCCGATAAATATCCTTCGACTCGAGAGCCAAGTCATCAGCGAAGGAGGAGGCGGAGGGGGAGGAGGAGGAAGAGGGGAAGGAGGAGATGGAGGAGGAGGAGGAGGAGGAGGGTGAGGAGGAGATGGAGGAGGAGGAGGAGGAGGAAGAGGGGGAAGAGGAGATGGAGGAGGAGGAGGACGATCTATTCAGGAGGAGGAGAGAGGAGGACCATTTTCCGGACGATGCTGTTCCGGACGGCCCGTTCGACCCGCGGGGCCCGGCGGCTCCCCAGCGCGGGGGACGCATCCGCCCACTGGGCCTTCGGGCCCCGCGCCCTCAAGGTGCCGAGGGCGCCGCGGCCCCTGCAGGGGATCCTCCTCCTCCTGCTCCTCCTCCTCCTCCTCGCTCCTCCTCCTCCTCCTCACTCCTCCTCCTCCCTCCTCCTCCTCCTCCTCCTCCTCCTCCTCCTCCTCCGCCTCCTCGCTCCTCCCCCTCCTCCTCCTCGCTCCTCCCCCTCCTCCTCCTCCTCCTCCTCCTCCTCCTCCTCCTCCTCCTCCTCCTCCTCGGCCTGGGAGCCCGGCGGCCCCTGTCCGCCAGGGGGGAGGGTCCAGGAACGCCGCAGGACTGGAGGCGGAAGGAGAGGGGAGGAGGAGGCACCTGGCGTCACGCCTCTCCCTCCCAACCCTTACCATGGCGTAGACCTCCTCCCTATTCGCGCAGACAGTGTCGCAGCATGGCGTAGCCACATGGCAGAACATGGCGTGGAGAGGACGGAAAGCGAGGGGGAAGAGGAGGGAGAGATGGGGGGAGGCAGGCGCGAAGGGCCTGGCAGCTTCCGGCATCCGGCGTTAGATCACCGAGCACGAGTCGAGGACGGAGGATGGAGAGAGGCGGCAGGACGGGCGAGGGAAGCGGGGGGGGGGCTAAAGAGGAGCCTGGGGGGAGGGGGCAGGAGGGAGAAGGTGGGAAGGGTGGCCTGTCTCATCCATCCCTCCTCGGCCCCTTCTCCCCCACTCCCTGTAATTATCCTCCCCTCCTCGTCCTCATCCTCCGCGGTCCCCTCTACGTATTTGTGACTCTCTTTTCAATGCATCCTTTTCCTCCTGGCAGGCCTGGCCCGCCTCGGAAAAACGCTGAGCGACCATCTGCGCACGCGGTCGTATCGCTCATCCCATTGTTTCCTACTTGGGCTTGCCTCCCTAATCCTTACTGCCTGCTGTAGCACCTCCTACGGCACAAGCGACCTGGGCTGGTGTCCTTCGAGAGCGCCTCCCGCGAGTTGCCTCCCAAGCGTGGCCGCTCGCTCGCGGCGCACTTTGAGCTGCCAGCGCGGCTGCCAGGAATCTCGCTGCCCGCTCGCCTTCGCCAGCTATCGCGTGGCCAGCGCTTGTTTCCGGGAGCTCAAAACCGAGTGTGCCCGCTCGCTTGCTGCGACATCGGATCGCCAGCGCTGTTCCAAGAAGCTTGCTAGAAGGTTCAAGTTAAGCTTGCCCGCTCGCTCCCGACGGCCATCACGTTGCCAACGCTGTCGCCAGGAACGCAAGCCAAAAGGCCCACTCCGAGCGCGCCCGCTCACTCCCGGCGGACATGGCGCGGACAGCACTGCTGCCAAGGAGAAGCTCACTCTGAGCGCGACAGCTCGGCTTGCGGCGAGCATCGCGACGCCGACGTTGTTCCCTGACCAGGCTTGCCTACGTCTGTTCTCACTGTTTGCTTGAGCACCTCCCCCGAGTGCAGGTGCCATAGGGGGCGGCGCCCCTTTCCCATGGGCTTCCTGTGGGCCTCCCGAGCGGGACCGCTCGCTCGCGGCGCACATTGGGGTGCCAGCGTGGCTGCCAGGAAGCTCAGTCCAAGCGTGCCCGCACGCTCACGGCGGCCGTCGCGTGACCAGTCGCCCGCAAACTCGCTCCGATTGTTGCACGCATCGCGTGGCCAGGGCAATAGCCCCCAAACTTGCCAGCGCGCTTAATTTAAGCGTGTCCGGTTGCTCCGGCCATCGTGTTGCCAACGCTACTGCCAGGAAGTAGGCAGTGGGCCAAGAAGCCCACTCCCAGCGTGCCCTCCAACTTTCGACGCACATCCCATTACTGGCGGCGCTGCTTGCAAGGAAGCTCGCCAAGAAGCGTGCTTTCTGCATTGCGGCACTTCTGAAAGGGAGCGATCGGGAAGACTGGTTCATGGGGGGAAACATCGACCTGGAATCGGCGGCACATCGCATACAGATCCTCAGTAGGTCTCCCACAGCGAAACCGCACGTTCCTGGTCGCGGTGGGATATCGGGCCCCTATCGGCGATCCATCTGCGATTGGATCTCCATGCATCCCCCACTCAAGCGATCCTTCCCAGTGGTTCTCGCCTTAGTGGGCCCCGGAAGCGGCAGGGCCGTTTTTTCACCGTTTCCCAAAACATGCCCCTTGAAAGCGGAAACGGCAAAAAAAGCGGCCGGCAACGGCAACAAAAACGGCTCCAGGATTGGAACCGGAGCGGGAATCCGCAAAAGAACGGCAAGACGGAACCGGTAAAACCACGGCGTCGGAACCGGCAACAAAAACAGCAAAGCGGAAGCGGTAACACAAACAGCCCTGTCGTTTCCAGGGCCCACCAACGGGGGGGAGGGGAGGGGACATGCCTCAGCCCACATGGGATCATCGGCAGTGCGCCGCACGACCGCACGACCATGCGTCCCCCACTCAGGCGATCCTTCCCAGTGGTTCTCGCCGTCCAGTCTTCGGATCGCAGCTCGGGCATCTGGCGGCCGCTCGGGGCGAGCCAGGCACCGCTGGAGCGTCCCCGGCGAGGCGCAGGCACCGGAAGGCACCGCGCGGATGTGCAAGCCGACGACGGCCGATGACAACGCAAGAGCACGGCGGCCTTCGAACCCGAAGCGTTCCCCCGTCGATGCACTGAGCATCGTTTTGCCGTCGTCGTGGTCGTCGCAACGGTGGCCGTGCTCATGAGCTCCCTCTCGCCGCTCTGGGAGCGACGGGCCCGATCGGCTTCGCACCGACGGGCCCGCGGCCCCCCGAGGAGAACCGTGGGCCAGCTGGGCTTGCACCAGCTGCCCCGCCGCATGCCGAGGGAAGCAGCGGGCCGTTGTCCCGGGCTCTCACCGAATGCGCCGCCGTCCTCGCAGGGAGCTTCCTCCCTCAGGGCGGCGCGGCGACTTCGGCGCAGATCCGCGCCGAGGCCAATCGGATGCCCGCGGGCCCGGCGCGACCACGTGCGCCGTCGGCGGCGGCGCTCTCCGCGCACAGGCGCAGCGCAGAGGCGCAGAGCCTCGTCGCGAAGGCCGGTCGTCGTCGTCCTCCTCTTCGGCGGCGAACGAGGGGGGGAGGTGAGAGGGAGAAGGCCTCCTCAGGAGGTGCGGAAGCCCCCCGGCCTTCTGAGAAGGCCTTCCCCGGAAGACGGAGCAGCCTTCCCAGAAGGCGCGAGGGCTGCTGAGAAGTCCCGCCGCCTCCTGAGAAGGCCTTTTCCTTCTCATTTCCCCCCCTCGCTCGCCGCCGGTCCCCCTCCTCGTCGCGGTCGTCCTTAATTCCTCGTCGTCGCCGTCGTCCTCCTCCTCCCACTCTTTTGGCGGAGCCGCAGAGTCAGCGAACACCCACACATATACAGCCTGAGGCGATGTGGCCAACAACTTAAATGTCATCAGTACGCAACGAGGAGCAATGTATGTAATCGAAAGCCCGCGAGGGACCGCCTCGAGCGCATCCAAGCATTGCCGCTTGATCGAACTTTTTCGTTGCTCGACGTGGATGACTCGGTCCTGAGTGGGAAGAGGGGACAGAAAAAAAGGATGGGTCATACAAGCTCCCCATGATATGGGAGGGCGCCAATCAGATATCCATGCCGATACAGGCGAAATCCATCCTGGGCCGAGGATCGACGTTTTCACCCTCTTGGCTTGGCCAGAGAACGTGTACACCAATCTTGGGCCCAGGATAGGCCTGGCTTGGATCGGTGCTGGTGCCCCCCAGTTGAACAAAAAAACTTGACGCGTGCGCTCACTCTCGCCTCGGAGGGGCGTGCTTGCAGCTGAAGGATCAACAGGCCGGCCAGGCACTCTCGTCCAGCCCACTGCTTGATGCTACGCAGTGAACATGTCTTTAGTCACCAGGACCCCCTCCCCTCCCCATCCACCCTCTCCCTCTCTATTCCACGCCCCCTCCACGTCGTTGTCGACCCCCCCTTCCCCTCCTCCGCCTTCCTGTGGTCTTCCTGCTACTCGCGCTCCTATTCCTGCTCCGGTTCCTGCTGGTGCTGAAGCGGCTGCTGCTGTTGCTACTGCTGCTGCTGCTGCTCCTCCTCCTCCTCCTCATCATCATCATCATGGCACGAGCGCGCGCTGAACACTCTGTTCGGCGCCGCCTCTGCGCGGCGCCAGCCTTGAACGGGCAATTTTTGCGGCGGCGACTGTGTGGCCAGAGTGTCCCGCTGCAGGGGTCGTTTGGCCCTCCGCGCCAGGGCGCCCAACTCCGCAAAAGAAAATGCCCTGGCACGCAAACGCCAACACTGATTTCGCCCCTCAGCCGCCCCGAAGGCACTTCCAAAGTGCCTTCGGCGCGCGCGACCGTGCGCGGCGCTGTTCGGCGCCGCGTTTGAGCGGCGCCAACCTTGAACGGGCAATTTTCGCGGCGGCGACCGCGTGGCCAGGGTGTCCCGCTGCAGGGGTCGTTCGGCTGTCCGCGCCAGGGCGCCCAACCCCGCAAAAGAAAATGCCCTGGTACGCAAACACCGATATTTTTTGTCGCCCCTGCGCCGCCCCGAAGGCACTTCCAAAGTGTCTTCGGCGCGACGTGGGCGCCCATGTCGCCCATGTCGCCCACGTCGCCCGCCCACGTCGCCCATGTCGCCAATGTCGCCCATGGCGCGAGCGCGCGCCGAACACTCTGTTCGGCGCCGCCTCTGCGCGGCGCCAGCCTTGAACGGGCAGTTTTTGCGGCGGCGACTGCACCATCACCATTTCACATCCTCCTCCTGCTCCTGCGCCACACCCTCCTCCAGTGCAAACAGCTCCCCTGTTTCCAACTGCGCACCACACGACGGGGCTCGTTTTGGAGTTCAAGGTCAGCTATGACACGCATCGCCCGACAGAGAGACATGCTCAGCACAGTGAAGCTGGCTGGGTGGGAGGGCGAGGGTGCCAGATGTGGCGCACGCCTGCGTAGCTTCACCCTCTCCCTCGCGGCCCAATCCGCATCACCGTTCCCGCCCGCTCTCCCACAACCCCACCCCTCCTGACCCCTCCTCCCCCCTCGCCTCCCCTTTGCGGGGGTGGACAAGAATCCCTGCAGCAAAGCACCCTTCAGAGGAAACGGCCTGGGACCACACCTGGCAGGCCCAGGCCCGCAAACCACTGGCGGGCGCAAGACCACTCGCTGGTCGGCCTGGTCAGGCGGGGGTCCTATCAGCCTCCGACCCGCCTCCCCCTCGGCACTCCCCCCCTCTCTCCGCATAGCCCCCCCACCCCGCCCTGCGGCACGCCCCGCTCCCTTCTGGGAGACGTAAGACTCGCGTGCGGGGGACTCGGGTTGGCCTGACGGGGGCCATCATAAAAATGAGAAGACCCAATCTGAAATCTGGGGCGGGCTCCCGCCTCAGACATCCCACGACAACGGGATCGTCAAAATCCAGGACGCGCTCGTCAAGAGAAAGTCGGCACACCCGAGTTCCGGCTTACTCGAGTCTTACGTTTCCCCGATCCCTCCCACCATCGTCCTACTTGTTGCCAGCGCCGCACCGGCTTCCACTCTTCCTCTGATACCAGACAGCGGTCGGCGATACAGGCTCGCCGCGGCGGCGGACAGTGGGAGCCCGTGCCCGCTCAGGAGGTGCCTCACCAGCTCCCCGGGAGGTTCGGCTTGTCGACGCCGTTCGCCTTGCCCCGCCACGCCGCTCCGAGCCCCCGCCCTCTTCACCGAAGTTCCGAAGGATCGCGAAGGCAGGAACGTGATGCCATCCGGTCGAGATGAGCACGGCGTTGCGTAATGGGGGGGCGATCAATGGGGGGCGAAGAAAGGCGCAGAGTTGGTAGACCTCTTCAGGCCCCAAGGGCCCAAGGGGGCCCTTTGCCTTGAGGGCCCCTTCCCTGTAACCCTCCTTGGCCCCCGTTTACCGCTGCCCCCCGCTACGAAACGCCCAGATAAGTCGGGGATCTCTGAGATTTGTCGACTCCGGGGGATGCATCGGGCGCCGTGGCCGCTCCGGAGCGATCCCAAGCGCTCCGGCACGCTCTCAGAGCGATTTATACCGTCCCTGGGCCTGGGGACTTCGGTGGAGCTCCCTATGGGGCCACGAAGCGTGTGAGGGGTGTGCCGAAATGGACGTGCGGTGGGCGGGGAGGACGCATGCGGACGCGGCCACTGGGGCCTTCGGTGGAGCTCCCTATGGGACCACGTACCGTGTGAGGGGTATGCCAGAATGGACATGCGGTGGGCGGGGAGGGCGCATGCGGACGCGGCCACTAGGACATACGGTGGAGCTCCCCATGGGGCCACGAACCGTGTGAGGGATGTGCCGACATGGACATGCGGAGGGCAGAGGCAAGGAGGGGGGCAGGGAGGAGGGGGAGGAGAACGAGAAGGAGGAGAGGAGGAAGGAAGGACGAGGAACGCGGGGCGCTGTCTCTTCAAAACGAGGACCCAACACAGGATGGCGGGGAGAAACCACGTCATGACGCGCTGGGCAGGCCCCCCAGTGCGGCCAGAGTCTGGCCATAGGGAGCCTCACTGGCGGACCTTCGGCCACTGGAGACCTCCACGGGAGTCCAGGGCCCTGAAGCCCGAAAGTTCGATTTGGACGTGGTCTGACGTCTAGCCTCAGCTCCCTTGGAAGACAGGTGGCCCCGACCAGGGGACAACATGGCTTGCCGCAGGCAGCTAGATACCTGCCCAGCGGGTCTCGAAGACTCACGGTAGAGCACTGGCAAAAGCAACACGAACCTTCCCAGATAGAGCCATCTTGGAACCGTCTCGATGCTGATTGATCATCTAACCCACCTGCAGCTTAGGGGTGGAGCCGAAGACGTCGTACAAACAACAACGATACCATCTTAAGTTATGGGGACATAGCAATTGAGTGTGGCGCGAAGCAGTCCACACCGCTCCGAAAGCAGAAGCGAAAAACAGAAGCGTATATGTTGGATAGGATGAGGGTCTAAAGGCACACGAGGGAAGACCACGTTAACCCTTCTAATCGAAAAGCATGGGCTTGTTGATTGCTCCCGCCGTCTCCTCTTCCATTCCCGAAACACTTGAGCGTCGGAGTCGTAGAAACATCAGTTGGTTGTGTTGCTCTGTTTCGCCTCGGAAACCAGCCTTGTTGTTGGTTGGGCTTGGAGCCTTGAGGAGCATAAATCGTTGGACCCATCAACCGGGGAATCATAACGGGCGAGGTTAGGACCAAGGATACGTGAGCAGGGAAGCTGAAGGCCAAGATGACCCGCCACTGGTCCTCGACAGCACAGGGGGGGTAGATGTCTCGACATGGAGATTTCGACCGGACGGGTGGGAGAGACCACATCAAGGACTGCCAAAGATAGAAATAAAGCAATCCAACTGGTCTGAACGGAGGAACAATCCCAAGCGATCCCCGCCCCCAATGGATCCCCCCGATTGGTAAGATTTCCCGCCGGGTCTGAGGTCTGTACCAGCGCCCATCGCGCGACCCCGCGACTCGGAGCGCGCCCCCCATCATCTGCCAACCGCTTTCCGAAGTGCGGCCTGGCACCCACAGATCGATTCCTTTTTGAGCGCGGTCCACGCTCCTCGTGCCTCGCACGCGCTTCGGCATCTCCTGGGTTTTGGGTAAAAAGCTTGGTTGGGTCCCTGGTACCCATGTGCGTTTGTGTGGAACCCAGTCGGAGGATCACGAAACCGGGGTTCAAATGGATAGGACCTAACGCCCAGGGCAAGTACTTGGTGATGGCGTGTTTTTGTGAGGGGCTCTGGACGGAAGATAGGGCACAATAGTCAGGGTACATCACGCCAGGCCTCTGCTCGCTCTGCCAGGCACCCGAATCTGTAGGACACAGGCTCTTCGGCTGCCAGCACGAGGAGGTTGTCGCGGCGCAGCAGGCGTCGGACGTGCCGGCGAGCTTTCTCGAGCGCGCCCAGGACGGGGACGCGCAGTTGTTCAAGGCGCTCAAGTTTAAGCATCCAGCGGCCGACTGGCCCAAGTTGTCGGATAAGCATGAGCCTGAATTGCACGACATAAGAGGTCGAAAGATTCCGTGGGAGCAATTGGATGGGGCCACATTGTGCCAAGCAGGAGACGGCTCATGTATGAGGCACAATATCCGTGGGCTGTCGAGAGCAGCGTATTCGTGGATGTTCTTCGATGCGGAAGGGGGCAGAGATACAGAACCAAAGGAGTTGTTTGGCCGAGCCTGCCCCAAACTAGCCAAGCAACTGAACCATTGCAACTGGCGTTCCTTCCGATATATGTCCCTAGCAATGGACCTACACTGTACAGCGATTGTATGAATGCGGTGCAGCTGCATGACATGATACAGTCCAACCAGATGTCAGACTAAACAACGTTATGGGGGTTTGAGAAGAGGGGCCGTGCTCCACATGCGGGATAACGAGTATGCACCAGCTGTTGACACCCCAGCCACTAGGAAGCTAGAAGGTACTGAGCAGCTGCCCCCGCCCGAGAGGTGGATTGGCCAGGCCAACTGGCGAGCGGATCGAGAGGCCAAACGAGCGCTCGGCCTGCATCCCCAGGCTTCGGCCGCCGAGTGGCAGCAGCTAGACAGTTCGATCGAGAGCCTCGAGACGGTGGCGCGCCTCGTGGCGAACGTTTTGCCGTGCTTTCCGAGGGTGCGCCACCAACCCCCACCGAGGCGTGGGCGTCCGCGTAAGGTGATCGAGAAAACCACGAGCTGGCACAACTAGCCTTGGCTGTGGGGCTCCAGGTGTGCCAAGTGTTTGAAGTTTTACGGGGGGGACCTCCAGACTCGGCCAGAAGTCGGATGCCAGGGGCTCTCCCGAAGTTTAACCAAGCTCCTAGCAGATGCCCCCGACGATGGACATGATCTGGGTGCTAACCACAAGAAAAATGCGTACTTTGGCAACGAAGTGTGATCCTAAGGAGCACAGTGGAGGGGCCAATGCGTTGAGCAGGTTGAAGCGAGGCCTACACCCCCAAAGCAATGTAGCTGTGTCCTGTGCCGCGCCAGAGAAGCCAGCCTCAGGTCCA
This sequence comes from Prorocentrum cordatum, assembly GCA_963575745.1. Taxonomy (NCBI): domain Eukaryota; class Dinophyceae; order Prorocentrales; family Prorocentraceae; genus Prorocentrum; species Prorocentrum cordatum. The sequence continues at coordinate 105,043 of CAUYUJ010015590.1, read as the reverse complement.
AATGTCCGTACCTTTGCTGGCGCTTCGCGGGTGCACCTTATCCCGACGAGTGCGGCTCCCCTCGAATGCCTGGCTGCCATCCGCGCTCGGATTGCCGAGCGAGAGACGGGAGGGCGGGTGGAGTCGGGAGCGGGGGGTGGTGCTGAGCATTCAGAAGCTCCAGTGGTGCGGCCAGCGAGACCAGCGCCAGTGGAGCCAGCGATGCATGATGATTTTGATGCGGAAGATGAGGCCTCCCTTGTTTCCCTCCCTTTTGAAAGCGAGCAGGTCAGACGTCCCGTGCCCGCTGCGAGCTCCTCTGATGTTTTGTGATGCGTGTCGTCGGCCCTCCGGGAAGAGGAGGACGATGCGCCGTTGGTCCCGATACCTCGCCATGACGAGGATTCTGGATCAGACTGACGCTGGGGGGAGAGCTGGTGGGCCACTGGGTTGCCTCCTCGCTCGTGAGGAGGCGATCCTGCCACCTCGCACCTCTCCTCCGCGGACAGCGATAGGTTTTCGGGCCGCTAGTGTGGCCGAGGCCTGGAGCCCAACCAAAAAAAAACCCTTTCTCCCCCCAAGCCCCCTCCCCGGGGAACTCGCTTAGTCCGTCCAGTTTGGATGGGAGGGGGGGGGAAGTGCCCGCGGTGCCGGCGGCCCTGGCTGTCCAAAACCTGCTCTCAAGCGGGCTCCGACGGTTTCAGCGTGGCTTCGGCAGCCTCCAAATAGCTGCCTGGCCATGCTCCCCGCGGGGCCCCAGACGGCCCCCAGAAGTCCCAACAATGGTCTCAGCACAGCTCTGGAAACCTCGAAGACGTCCTTTGACAACTTCAGGACGACCCTGACAAAGCCCCGACAAACAAAACTTAGAGCTCACTCCATCAGCACAAGTAGCAGTTCCTTCTCCGATAGTTCTCATAGACAACCAGGCTCTCGTTTCCAGGGCATGCAAAGCGACGCTACTAGTTGCATCCGCGAGGAGAGACTGCCTCAGAGCCCTTCAAGATTTGCGATACCTCTCGTAGAACACACCCAGCTCGCGCGTCTAGGGTTCTGCACAGCGAAGCTACTAGTTGCATCTGCGAGTGAAGACTGGCTCGGAGCCCTTCAAGATTTGCGATAGCTCTCGTAGAACACACATCAAGCTCGCGCGTCTAGGGTTTTGCAGAGCGAAGCTACTGGTTGCATCTGCGTGTGAAGACTGCCCTGGAGGCCTTCCAGGATCAAACAGGCAAGGGCCCAGGGGCCCCGGAAAAGGCCCCAAAGCCGGCCCCCCGACGGCCTCAAGGGCGGCCCACGGGGCGCCCAGGACAGCGCAAGAGGACCCCCAACACAACACCCCACGACGACCCACTATGAGGGGCCCGCGAGACCCCCGGAAATAGGAAAACGAAAAGTGGCATAAACATAACAACTCGGAGGTCCGCGCAGACTTCTCGGATCGGCGCTGGGGCCCCCTGGCGGCGCGCCCGGCGCAGATCCGAGAAATCCGCGCGGACCTCAGAGTTTTTCCCTACCTAGGCTCTGCCTAGAAGGGTTCTTACTCTCTAGCTTAAAGGGGCCGGGCAGTGCTACACGCCCCGGGCGGTTCCCCCAGTCCCCGCCCCGCAGTTTCCCCAGTCGCGCCCCCTTAGCTTGGCTTAGCTTATCTCGTCTTAGCTTAGCTTGGCTTAGCTTAGCTTGGCTTAGCTTAGCTTAGCTTGGCTTAGCTTAGCTTAGCCTAGCTTAGCTTAGCCTAATGTAGCTTAGCTTAGCGTAGCATAGCATAGCATGGCATAGCACAGCATAACATAACATAGCACAGTATTGCATATCATAGCTTAGCATAGCTTAGCATAGCGCCCCCTTAGCTTGGCTTAACTTGTCTCGTTTTAGCTTAGCTTGGCTTAGCTTAGCTCGGCTGAGCTTAGCTTAGCTTAGCTGGGCTTACCTTAGCTTGGCTGAGCTTAGCTTAGCCTAATGTAGCTTAGCTTAGCGTAGCATAGCATAGCGTGGCATAGCACACCATAGCATAACATAGCACATTATCGCGTGGCATAGCTTAGCATAGCTTAGCATAGCACATATTATTTAGCTTTAGCTTAGCTTTAGCTTAGCTGTAGCTTAGCTGTAGCTTAGCGTTATCTTAGCTGTATCTTAGCTTTATCTTAGCTTTACCTTCGCTGTAGCTTAGATGTAGCGAAGCTTTAGCTTAGCTTTACCTTAGCTTTAGCTTAGCTACAGCTTATATATAGTTTAGCTTTAGTTTAACGTTCGTTTAACTTTCGCTCAGCTTTATATTAGCTGCAGTTTAGCTTTAGCTTAGATGTAGCTCAGCTTTAGCTTAGTGTTACCTTCGCTTTATCTTAGCTGTACCTTAGCTTCAGCTTAGATTTAGCGTAGCTTTAGCTTAGCGTTAGCTTATATTTAGCTTAGCTTTAGCTTAGCTTCAGCTTAGCTTTATCTAAGTTTTAGCTTAGCTTTAACTTAGCTTTAGTTTAGCTTGAGCTTAACTTTAGTGTTACTACCAATGCTGCTTCCATGGGGGCTCCAACTCCTAGGTAGGGTCGCACTGGGATAATTTAACTTATGTCACTTTTGGTTCCCCTAGGGAAGGGCCCCCAGACGGCCCAACGGGCGCCTCGAGACGACCCAAGAGGGCCTCGCGAGGCGCCCCGGGTCAGTCAGTCCTTGCAGAATCCTGCAGGATCTTGCAAGATCCTGCGCCCGAGCCCGGGTTACTAAGAAGGATCCTGCAAACAATCCTGCAGGATCCTGCGCCCAGGCCCGGGTGGATGCGACCCTGGCCCTGCAGGATCCTGCAGGATCGGGCGCTCTGGCGGGCTCCCGTTGGCATGCACCCCCGTCCCGAGGCTCCCGGACAAACGGCTTCAAACGAGCCCTCCGGAGAGGCGCCTGGACGAGAGAGGCGAGGGCCCCCCCTCGCAGGAGCAACGCAATTATCATGGCGAAGGACCCAACCATATGAAGTTGTGGGTACCGCAATTGTGAATAAATTCTTCGGTGAAGCTCCCTATGGGGCCACGAAGCGCTGCGCTGGGCGGGGGGGGAACGCATGCGGGCGGTAGCACTGGGGCCGTCGGTGAAGCTCCCTATGAGGCCACGAAGCGCTGCACTGAGTGGGTGAAAATGCCACATTAGGCGTGTGGGGCACACGCGGGAGGTCCCATTTGAAGTTTCGGTGGGGCTCCCCATGGGGCTACGAAGCGCTGTGCTGGGTGGGTGAAAATGCAAAATTCGGTGTGGGGGGCGCATGCGGGCGGCCCGACTGGGGGCTTCGATGGGGCTCCCTATGGGGCCACGAAGCGCTGTACTGGGTGGGTAAAAATACCAAATTGGGTGTGGGGGACGCATGTTGGCGGTCCCACTGGAGGCTTCGGTGGAGCTCCTTGTGGGGGACGCACGCGGGCGGTCCCACTTGGGGCTTTCGGTGGAGTTCCCTATGGGGCCACGAAGCGCTGTACTGGGTGGGTGAAAATGACAAATAGGCATGGTGGACGCATGCGGGCGGTCCCACTGGGGGCCTCGGTGGAGTTCCCTGTTGGGCCACGAAACGCTGTACTGGCTGGGTGACAATGCCAAATCGGGTGTGGGGGCCACGAAGCGCTGTACTGGGTGGGTGACAAGGCCAAGTTGGGTGTGGGGGACGCATGTGGGCTGGGGGCTTCAGTGGGGGTCCTTATGGGGCCACGAAGCGCTGTACTGGGTGGGTGAAGATGCCAAATTGGATGTGGGGGGCGCATGTGGGCGGTACTACTGGGGGCTCCGGTGGGGCGCCCTATGGGGTCACGAAGCGCTGTACTGGGTGGGTGGAAATACAAAATTGGATGCGGGCGGTCCCACTGGAGGCTTCGGTGGAGCTCCCTATAGGGCCACGAAACGTTGTACTGGGTGTGTGGAAATGCTAAATTCGATGTGGGGGGCGCATGCGGGCGGTCCCAGTGGGGGCTTCGGTGGAGTTCCCTATGGGGCCACGAAACGCCGTGCTGGGTTGGTGACAAAGCCAAGTTGGGTGTGTGGGGGACGCATGCGGGCGGTACCACTGGAGGCTTCGGTGGAGCTCCCTATTGGGCCACGAAGCGCTGCACTGGGTGGGTGGCAAAGCCAAGTTGGGTGTGGGGGACGCATGGGGGCGGTCCCACTGGGGGCTTCGGTGGAGCTCCCTATGAGGTCACGAAGCGCTGCGCTGGGTTGGTGAAAGTGCCAACTTGGGCGTAGGGGACGCACGCGGGCGGTCCCACTGGGGGCTTCGGTGGGGCTCCCCATGGGATCACGAAGCGCTGTGCTGGGTGGGTGAAAATGCCAAATTGGGTCTGGGGGACGCATTCGGGCGGTCCTTCTGGGAGCTTCGGTGGAGCTCCCTGTTGGGCCACGAAGCGCTGCACTGGGTGGGTGACAAAGCCAAGTTGGGTGTGGGGGACGCATGTGGGCGGTACCACTGGGGCTTCGGTGGAGCTCCCCATGGGGTCACGAAACGTTGTACTGGGTGTGCGAAAATGCAACATTGGGCGTGGGGGACGCATGCGGGCAGTCCCACTGGGGGCTTCGGTGGGGCTCCCTATGGGGCCACGAAGCGCTGTACTGGGTGGGTGAGAATGCCAAATTAGGTGTGGAGGGCGCTTCCGGGCGGTCCCACTGGGGGCTTCGGTGGAGCTCCCTATGGGGCCACGAAGCGTGTGAGGGATGTGCCGAAATGTGTGTGGGGGACGCATGCGGGCGGTGGAGAGGAGCACGGGGAGGAGGAGGAGAAGAAGAGAAGAGGACAGGAACGCGGGGACCTTCTCTTCAAAACGGGGGCCCAACACCACAGGATGGTTGGGACCCCTCGCGGGAGCAACAAAAAAAACAACTATCCACGCTTAGGAGGAACAGGAGGAGGAGGAGGAGGAGGAGGAGGAGGAGGGATAGGAGTTCCGGGGCCCTGGATGCCTGCCTTCTGCGCGGCGCTGTCGTAGGATCGACGATTGACGATCGAGCACCGACGGGAGGAGACGAGAAAAAGAGGAACGCCACGAGCAATGGGCCAGCGAAAACGACAGACGAGCCAATCGGAGGAGCCGGAGGGCGGAGGGGGGGAGCGCGGAAGGAGGGGTGGGAGAGGAGGAGAGTGAGGAGACGAGAAATGAACACGAGGGGAAATAACATACGAATCGCAATAGATGAGTCGACTTCCAATGATCAAATCGGATCTGGGCATCCACGCGCAGCGCAGGGCAGTCAATTCACGACCGGAAGGCACTTTTCGGTGAACGCCTGAATGCAACGAAACCAACGTATCACAGCACTACATCTTTGCTACATGTCAGACATGCTTGCACAATCTTGTGTACCCCCCTAATGACCCCCCACCAGAATCACGCCACATCGGCGGACTAAAGTGGCAACCCCCATCGTGGGGCCCAAACAGGTGCCAGAACAAACGGAAAATCACGGTGCCGGCCTCTGGGGCCTCCAGGGGGCCCAGGAAGGTCTCATCCATCCGATCGACCTGGAATCAAGATGGCGAGCGGGAATAAGATGACACATGGGGGAAAACATTGGAGCTCTTACGGATTGTTGAGTTTTGACAACCTAATTTTCAACCGACCCAAATTATGCAAAGCTTCCGTCGAGATGTTTCGAGCCAACCAGCCCGCCAGCGTTTTCGAAAGTTGTGTAGTCCAACACCCAGATAGCAGGGCGCCCGAACAGCGTTTCGAGGACTGGCGAAGCATGATGCAAGGACCTGGAGAGAGCTTCCGAACGACTTGCTGGAGAGCTTCCGGGCACGCGTATTGGGAACGAGTCGGGAAACGCTGGCCGGAACACGCTGCGAGGTCAAGCAATGCGCTGCGAGGCTTCCGGCCGGAAGCCGGAACGACCTCCGGGGCGGCCCTGCCGCCCCGGCTTCTATTCGAACAACCCCCACGTAGCTCTGAGGAGCTATCCGGGAATTGCGACGGCTCAAGATGGCCTCACGCCGGCCCAGGATGGCCCCACGAGGGCCCGAGCGGGCCCGCAGGGCGGCCCCGCATGGCCTCTAGGAGGGGCCCAAGAGCGCCTCACAGGCCCCTGCTTCAGTCGTGCCTGTCCCCCTACAGGAGGATTTCCCATGAAAATTAAAAATATCCCCCCCACACACACACACACACACACACACACACACACACACACACACACACACACACACACACACACACACACACACACACACACACACACACACACACACACACACACACACACACACACACACACACACACACACACAAAAAAAAAAAAAACACCCAAAATGGCAACAAACAAACCCAAATTAGCCTGGCGCTGGACCCAACCATATGCAGTTGTTCGTACGGCAATTGCGAATCTCTTCTTCGGTGGCGCTCCATATGGGGTCACGAGACGTGTGAGGGGTGTGCCGAAATGTGTGCGGGGGACGCATGTGGACGGTGGCCCTTGGGCCTTCGGTGTGGCACCAGATGGGGCCACGAAACACGTGAGAGGTGTGCGGACATAGGTGTGCGGAACGCAAATGGACGGTGTCACTGGGGCCTTCGGTGGAATTCCCTATGGGGCCACAAAATGTGTGAGGGGTGTGCCGAAATGGGTGCGGGGGACGCATGTGGACGGTGGCACTAGGGCCTTCGGTGGAGCGCCCTATGGAGCCACGAAGCGTGTGAGGGGCGTGCTGAAATGGGTGTGGGGGACGCATGTGGACGGTGGCACTAGGGCCTTCGGTGGAGCTCCCCAAGGGCCACGAAACGCGTGAGGGGTGTGCCGAATGGGTGAGGGGGACGCATATGGACGGTGGCACTGGGGCCTTCGGTGGAACTCCCTATTGGGCCACGAAACACGTGAAGGGTGTGCCGAAATGGGTCTGGGGGACGCATGTGGACGGTGTCACTGGGGCCTTCGGTGGAGCTCCATATAGGGCCACGAAACGTGTGAGGGGTGTGCCGACATGGGTGCGTGGGGGACGCATGTGGACGGTGTCACTGGGGCCTTCGGTGGAGCTCCATATAGGGCCACGAAACGTGTGAGGGGTGTGCCGACATGGGTGCGGGGGACGCGTGTGGACGGTGGCACTGGAGCCTTCGGTGGAGCTCCCTATTGGGCAACGAAACGTGTGAGGGGTGTGCCGAAATGGGTGCGGGGGACGCATGTGGACGGTGGCACTGGGGCCTTCGGTGGAGCTCCCTATTGGGCCACGAAGCGTGTGAGGGGTGTGCCGAAATGGGTGAGGGGGACGCATGTGGACGGTAGCACGGGGCCCTTCGGTGGAGCTCCCTATGGGACCACGAAACGCTGTACTGGGTGGGTGAAACGCAGGGAGGAGGAAGGAGGGGGAGGAGGAGAGGAGGAGGAGGAACGCGGGGCGACGTCTCTTCAAAACAAGGACCCAACACCACAGGATGGTTGGGAAATGCTCCAAAGGATACCCCAATAATGCCCCCCAATGCCCCAAACATACCCCAACAATACCCCCAAAATACTTCAAAAATGCACCCAAATGGTCAACAAATCTGCACGAAATCGTCCCCCTTCTATTTTTGGAATATTTTTGAATTTCCCCCTGTTGAGGGACAGGCCCGACTCAAGCCCAGACGCATGGGCTTGCCATACGGTCTTGCCAGATCTCCGCGTTCTTGCGCGTCTCGCAGGCCCAGGAACGGCCCAAGCAGCCTCCAAGGTGGCCGCAAGACAGTCCCAAAGGCCACCAGTCCAGACCACAAGCGTCGTCACTTTTGAACAACGTCGACCCCCCAAGGTCTGGACCCCTTCCCCGGGACCGGTTTTCATCCTGAGTTGTTTCTTGGCGGCCCCGAGACCCGGGAAGGGCCCCCGCAGCCTGAAGTAACGAAAAACGGGACACCTCTCGTCGTGATTTTTTCATTGCGCGAGGGGGTCTGGGAAGAGAGCCTCACGACGGCCTAAGAGGGCCCCGGGCCCGAAAGAGACCGCCAAGACGGCCCAAAGAGACCCCCAAGACGGGCCAAAGAGACCCCCAAGACGGGCCAAGAGGATTTTAAGAGAGAGTTGCAGCGCGGTTTTGAGAGGCTCGCATGATGGTCTTTGAATGGGGTTAGGCGGCGCAAGAGCGTCCCCAAAGAGGCCTCCAAATTCACCAAGAGGCCCCAAAGAGGCCCCCAGGGCCCCCAAAGAAGCCCCCACGAGGCTCTCCAAGAGCTCCCAGACGGCCCTGAGGCACCACCACGAGGCCCGCGGAGGTGCCTTCGAGTGGCACGGTGCTGCTGTGCCCATCGGAGGTTGCTATTGGCGTTGCCTTCTGTTGCCCTCGAAGACACTCTTTTGGTCGGCGGGTCGGGAGCGGGCCCCTTCCGGTCAAGAGCTAATTCGGCGGGGCGCGCGAAGCCCTAATTGGGGAGACAGGGCGCGGGCGGGCGGGCCTCAGGCGGCCGGAGGGTGCAGAGTACAGGCGGTACCGAAGACCTTGCACAGGACAAGGTACGCCATGGACAGGAGCCGGGGCGAAGTCCCGGAGGGAGAGTGAATTTGTGTTGCCGTCATCGGCGCGCCAAGAACACCACCTCGAGGACACTCGCACGCTCGCCCCAGCGCTGAAACGGGGAGATGGCACATCCGCCCCCCGTGGCGCCAGGGCGGACAGAACAGCAGGGCAAGAACAGCGCGGCAGGCAAGCAGGGCGAGCCACCCAACGACCAGTCCTGACGTGCTCCAGACGTGCACCCCGCACAGTGAGAGGAATCATGATACCGGAGAAAAAACCCAATCAGGGCTATAGGGCCAGGGGGCTATAGGGCTATAGGGCTATTGAGCTATAGGGCTATTGAGCGATAGGGCTATAAGGCTATTGGGCTATAGGGTACCCCCAGGCACCCGGACACCCCGGGGCACGCACGGGCACCTGGGCACCCGGGCACCCGGGGACCCGGGGATCCCTGGGCACCCGGGCACCCCCTGGCACCCAGGCACCCGGGCGTGCAGCGAAAATCGGTGGCAAACGTAAGCTAACCATATGAATCCGCTAGGGCCCCTACAGAGGCAAGCTCTGGTTAGGGAACAACAAACAAAAACGTTGCGCATCTTTCACGAGGCTGGAAGGTATGACGACAATTGGGGACTGCGACGCCTTTTTGTACTCCTCAGCGGTGAGCTTCCTGCCGTTTTCGTCGTAGTTCCACCATCCGATCGTGCCGTTCAAGAACCCGTAGATTGTGCCCAGGAAGAGGGCGTTGAACGCCCAGACCAGCGCCTGCCCCTCTTCCTCCTCCTTCTGGGTCTTCGCCTTGCCGCTCAGGTCGATCCCATTCTTGTCGGCCCAATTGCCCTCTCTCTGCATCGTAGCCTCGGCCTGGGTGGCGGCAGAAGTCCTCGCATTGATTTCGGTTCCACCTACTTTCGGGGCCACCATGACCCCTCCTCGCCCGTATCCGCCATCGTGAGAGGTGTTGAGTGTAGTCTCGTCAGGACCCCTTCGAGTTGTCTGTAATATGCTCTTCTATGGGCCAGGATCCCTAACGCACAGATCTTGGTGTGGGGGCCGTGGGGGTCGCGCGCGACTGTTGGAGCGCCTCGCGTGACTGCTCCAGAACCCAAAGAGCATTGGTAAACAGAGTGTTTCCCAATATTTCGGCCGCGGGGGTGAATCCGAACTAGACTCAAGGTGCATCCACAGAGGCGGCAACGTGCTGACTTGTTCAAAACGTAGCTCCCCAGAGGTTTGAAACCCTGTGATGGGGACCAATGTTTGAAGGTCCCCGGGCCCGGCGAAGACCCCCCAGGCGGAGAAAAAAACACCAAAAGCCTGCGTCGTGATTTCTTGCACGACGCGAGGGTGTCGGTCGGCGACTCCGAAGGATGTGGTTTGCAAAGGGTGTGGTTTACAACCCGCACCCTGGGGGGGGGCACCCTGGGGGGAGGCGGGCGAGGACCTCGAGAGCTCGCCGCGGTGCCCCGAGGAGGCCCGACGAGGACAGCGTCGTGCCTCCCGGACACCAGTGGCGTCAATCGCAGACCAAGCCCCGGCGTCACCACACCCGTTTGTTCGAGTAAGGGATCGACTGCAGAATGGATCTACCCCTAAACTGGCTTTCTGGTCGCATCCATGCGCAATACGTGGACTGATCGTGGATCTACAAGCATCCTGCGCGTTGTTCATGTGCCCGACGGGAAAATCCATTCGGGCGTAAAGCAACTCTGTCGTCGATCCCCTACTCGATCTGCAGTCGCCGAGTCGGGGGGTGTCCGCTCCTTTTGCGGGCGTGGCCAGACTCGGCGGCGCGCAGAGGGGGGCAGAGGGAGGGGGGTAGGCTTCTGAGAACCAGGCCGCGTCTTAGAAGGCGCTGGCCTTACATCTACAGATGGAAAGCCCGCGCCTTCTAAGAAGCAAGGGTGCTTCTGAGAAGCCTTCCCCCCTCCCCCCCTTTCTGCGCGTGGCCGGCCTCTTCCGCAGAAGAGCAGAACGCGAAGTGAGCCGCTCATTGGCCACTTCCCTCGCGGTATGAGTCTGGAACTCCACCCCAGGACCGAGCGAACACCACTATCTGCGAATCCCTTCGGCGAATAGATGTTGGCCAGAGCCGTCAACCTTCCCCCATCCCCCTACCCCTCCCCAGAGATCCGACGTCCTGATTTTTTCAATACGGCCCCTGGAAGTCCCGACCCTTTCCCCGGGACCGGTTTCTCCTCCTGAATCGTTTTTAGACCGTCCCGAGGCCCGGCGAGGGCCCCCCGAGGCCAAAATTTGCTAAAAACCTCCCGTCCTGTTTTTTGTGGGTTTCTATTTCACGACGCGATCATGCCTGGGCCGACCTCGCCGCGCCCGTCGCGAGCACCCTGGGCGCGGGGCAGGGGGCCCAGCTCGGGCCGGCAAGGTCGGTGCGACGAGGGTTGGGGAGCAGGGGCGCGTGGGGGGGTACAGGCCTGCCCCCCACCAAAGTAGAGGGGCCCTGGGACAAGCAGCTCCATACACAGGCAGAGGGCCCAGGCCCAGAGATCCAACGTCTTGGAAAAAATCAAGACGGAGGTTTTTCTCAACTTTCGGCCTCTAAGAGCCCTCGCTTGTCCCCGGGACCGTCAAAAAACGGCTCAGGATGAAAAGCTGGTCCCAGGGAGTGGGTCGAGACTTCCAGGGACCGCGTGTTGAAAAGATCACGACATCGTAACTCTGGGGGGGGATCCTCTCTCTTTCTGTATTTGTCCCAGGTTGTCGTCTCCCCCCAAACCTCCCAAATAGTTGCCCATGTTCTCTTGGGATCGACGACTACTTGTGCCTGTGCGTGTTTCTTCCACTCCTGGCGCAGATCGCTTCAAGTGTCACCAGGGCCTCTAGAACACGGCCCTCCCCTAAGTACGACGTGTCCTTGTGTCGTGAGACATCGCGACGGATTCTGGTTGGCCGTTTTGGCCGCCGGGGGGCCCTCGCCGGGCCCTGGGAACGTCAAACACCGAGCTTGGACGAGAAACCCTTCCCCAGGATGAGGTCTGGACCTCTGGGGGGCCACGCTGCGAACGAAATCGCCAAGTCGGACGTCTGGGGTTGCGCAATGCTCGCGCTGACGCCGCCTCTTGGCCCCCGCCCCCCTTTGCGCCCCTTGCCCCCGAGCTGTTCGCTCCTCATCGTCGGCGGAACCAGCCTCACGGCTTTTGCACTACATGCCAGCGCCATCCTGGGCATGCCGATCCCCATGCCCAGGATCGGCGTGTATGCATCGCTGGCCAAGCCAGGAAAAAAGGCGTGTTCACGCCGACCCCCCGTAGCCATTTTGGCTCAGGCACGATGCGCTTGCCCTCGCGCGTCGTGCTTGACCGCAGCTGAGGGGCAAGCTCGAAGCCTGCCCCGGCCAGAGCGCGTGCGTGTGAGGCGCGCAAAGTCCCCCGCGCGGCGCGGGCCCCCGTGCATGGCTGGTTTCAAACGTTTCTGCGGGGCGGCAGGGCGGCCGCCAGGGCCGTTCCTGGCAGGCTGGGCCTGGGCGTGGTGCCTGTGCCCAGCCCAGCAGCTGCGGGCGGACACCGCCCCGCGGGGCGGCCCGAGGGCCCCAGCGCGGCAGGGGCGGAGCGGCAGCGCGCAGCGCAGCCGCAGCCGCGCGAGGCGCCAGCCCTGCGGGACAGCGCCTGAAGGAACGCGTCGGTTAGTAATCGTTACCTGCAGTTATAACTAGTTAGTAATTCGTTATAACTAGTTGCCGTGTTGGAGTTTTTTGGAGTGACATCTTCGTTTTTGTTGGATTATACTTGAGGTTTTTTTGGGGTGTGCATTTTGTTTCTTGGACAGGTTTCTTTGCATATCGACTTTTTTTTTTTTTTTTTTTTTTTTTTTTTTTGCAAGGTACGCGCTAACAGAACAATTTACGGTATTCAACGGGCCAAATGCACGCGACATGATCGCCAACTCTCCCGTAAACCACTAGAGATGACAACGAACAGAAGGGGATGAGATCGGGATCGCGGGCATCATCGATGACATGCCTAGAAAAGTGTTCGCTCGCATGCACATGCTTCGTAATCAAAATATGAACTCAGCTCTGCGGCGGGTCGCCGTCGCAATTCACGTGGAACCTCACTTGGACTGCAACGTGGCCACGATCGCGCCCCATCAAAACCATGTCAACACGTTTGATTTGTCCTCCATGTTCGGCATGCGGTTCAATGGTCGAGACTGCTGCATGCGTGCCCGGCCGCAGCTGCTGCAAAGCACTCAACAGACGTTTGATTGCAGCTGTGGCGCACTCGAACTCGCACTCCAGTGACAACCCGCGGACGTTCTGTATATCATGCATGCGTGGAGCCGTGAGCTGGATCATTACAGCCTTCTCGGGCCTCGTCTTGCACAGGTGGTCCTTTGCAAATAGTTTGGCATGTCTGTGTTTCCGCTCTTGGACAAAACATGATAAACAGCCCTGCCCCTCAAACATGTCAGCCAAGTTGATAGCCGTGTGATGCTTATGCACCCAATACTTGGCACCAAATGCACGCTGGTGAAGATCCAAATGTTTCAACACTGCTGACTCCACCTCGTCTCGCGTGAATGGCAATCGCCTCGACGCGCAGAGAATAGCATCCACGGCGTCGCATGACGCCAGCATGCTTGCTATCTGGTCTGCGACTGCATCGCGTGATGGTGCATTGACAATGACTTGCCTGATGTATAGAGCCAGTGCGGGAATCGCAGATAGCTCTTGCGAGGCACTCGCCTGGAAGTCTCCCGTTTCCCAGACTGGCGCAGCAGAGTGGTGTTTGGATGGCCGCGCCCACTTCGTGAAGAAGTCGTGGAGGCCGTCGGCGCTGCACAGCTGCTTGACATCTTTGTGCTCTAGAAGTGCCCTGACTTCCCGATCAAAAATGCCACTAGCGAAATCTACGTGCATCCAATCGAAGCACAAGAATGCCATCACCAAGTATCTAAGAAACGGGTCTAGTGCGACATGCGTTGGATATCAATTCCAACCTTTCACTTGCGTGACAGATGTGGATTGCGCGTCTGTGAGCTCGTCTCGCTGGTACTTCCCCCAATCAGGGCGCAACCTCTCCAAGATCGCGACGACTGTCGCGTCGGTGGTGTATACGAGTTTGCTGTTGCCAAGGCAGGTGTCACCAACGTATGCCCCCGAACTGTCGAATTGTGTGTAGCCGAATTTCTTGTTAAGGGCGTTCCTGCAAACTGCGCAGGGCTTAGAGCCAGCTTGCCCCCTGATCATATGAAGCTCCCTCAATGCCTCCTCGTCTCCGATAACGCACGCCAATCTCGAAACTATCGTTGCGTATGTTGTTGCGTCACCCAGCGCAGATACATCCAGCGTAACCCCCGTTGTCCCAAAGTTAACACCACCCGATCTATTAAACAAAGCTCGCTGGGCATCATGCGGATAGATTGCCCGATGCCCCCAGGCAGATCTTTCGCCTTGGCAACGCGTGCGGTGCTGAGGGTTAACCATAGATCTTCGTTTTGCAAGTGTTCGTCGGATTCGGCAAAAGACCAGTACACAGCATCCATACCACGGTCACCTTTGCCTCTCGCGAGAGGATCGCGTGGCGATACACCATCGACATAACGAATTATCTTCCAAGGTACAGCTAAAGAACATCGGTGCTTTTGCAATTGGTGGCGCATCAATGACCTGAACGGCCCGCGTTCCATGCATATGGCGTACAAGAACGCCCCTGGGTTACACACCCAATTCCCAAATGTGCCCCCGTCGTTATCGTCGCCAACAGGCGTCTGCATACCATTCAACAGAAGGCCGTCTGTGTTACGATCATTGACCACATGTTTCTCATATGCCCTATATGGGGACCCCCGCGAGACAGCGCCTGGCAACCCATTGTCACGCACGTAAGTGAGCACGTGGGACAATGCTGCCTGGGAAGCATACGGGCAGCGGCGGACCTCAACTAATGCCTCGGAGTGTGTTCGGGACCGCTTCGGCCACGGACCCGACGCCATACCAGCCAACATGCGTACGGACTGATGCGGTATGCGATGACCGCAACGCAATCGACACGAATGAGACAGGATGCGACGATCGCACCGTATTTGTTTTACACCACAGATGCACAAGCGAATACATCGCTGCAACAACAAACGATGAGATGCGCTGGCCTACGACCGATCGTCGATGACCGCCAAGGCAACGGACCACGCCTCAGCGCGCGAGCGCACGCCAGGGCCCCACTTAGTCCTCCTGTCGCTCCGCCCCACTACGGTGCGATAAACCTGCTTGTCGTTCTGGGTCATGACGTAGCCAGCCCTGTAGTGGAGGTCCCCCGCCTTCGCGGGCGGCGGCAGCACCTGCGGCATCGCGACGTGGCTTGAGGGCCTCTTCGCGACGACCTTGCCCGTGCTATTGCCCGTGTTCTTGCGGCCCTTGCCGTTTCCCTTGCATGTGCAATGGCCTTTGTGCTTGTGTTTGATGCCCTTGCCCTTGCCATTGCCAGTGCTCTTCGGCTGCTCTGCGTCATCTGATGCATCAGCTTCGGCGGCGTCGGCGACCGCGCTGCCAGCCGCGGCGGGGCGCTTGCGCGCGGCCGTCGCCGCGGCCGAAGCCTTCGCCTTGGTGGCGAGAAGCTTGCGCAGGGCGGCCTCCTCGTAGCTCAGATTGGCATCGGGCTCTTCGCCATCAACTGTTGGCTCGGTCTTCGCCGACTTGCCGAGCGTTGCCCCCCCGCGAGGCGGAAGCGTCGCCTTTGGTGGCTCCAGAGGGCAGCCCCCTGAAGCCGCTCCTGTGTGCACCCCTGTAGACGCCCCTGCAGACCCAGCTGCATGTCCTCCATGGAGTGCCGCATTGGCGAAGAGCGCCGCGGTCAGCTGCCCCCCGGACACGTTCTGGTACATCTGCACCCACCAACAGTCACATGTGGCATCGCGGCCTTGGCGCGGGGGGGCGCGACGGGCTCAACGGTGGTAGTCCTCCTGATCTTGCTGGAAGACACTCGCGCGAACTCGGGCTCGTCGGCACCCATGTCCTCAATGCATGGTCCTTCGGCGTTGTCCTGCGCCTCTCCCCGCAATGCCGCGCTATGCATCTGGTCGATGGTGCCGTAGTCCCAGATCGTCCTGTACCCGCCTTTAGCCCGCGCTTTCGCAGTGACAGTTGCGCCCGACTTCTTCTTCCCACCCATCAATAATTTAATCCACGCGTCTGCGTTGTCACATTTCCCAACAGCATGTGCCACCGCAGCCGCCACTCGCGCCTTATTTTTTTCGCAGGTAATGCATGCATGCCAATTAGCGCGGCACGGTTGACCACAATGTTTACGCACGCCTCCTCGGATAAGTCCCCCCCTTCAACTTGGCGAGCTCAGTCGCTGTGAGGCATTTAGAGAAGATGGCTACCTCCGTCCTCTTCTTAGAAACGCTGGTGTCTCCCAACAAGCCAGCCTCGTTGCCAGCGGCCGAACAAAGCTGGGCAAGGTCTCGCGAGCTCCACTGTTCCAGCGCATCGTCTCGAATGGAATTCGCGAGGAGTGACGCGCCATCGGTGCTTAAGTTTCCCAGATTGCCAACTTTGAGGAGCAACTGGTCAAATTGACACTTGGCCACTGCGGTGGGATCCAGCCCACAACTTACCTGCGTTTGCACCCATTCGTGCATATGGTTGAGATCAGCGGTGAGGTTTGGCACGGGCGCCATTGCGAAGCGAACGCAAGTAGATGGCGCGACAGATCGCGAGGTGGCAAGTGGATATCGCGAACGCCAGACTCGCGAGCCAAATGGGATACGGATAAGATGCCACCTGCAACACCACATGCAAGCGCAGGGCGGCCCGACCGCGGTGGGGGGTGCATTGGGGGGCAACAGTGTTACAGCCCCCCACACCGTCGCCAATCACCCTCATCCGCATATCCCCCCCCCCCTGCTTCGCTGTCGTCGTTGCCACTCTGCGGCCAGACCGCAAACCAAAAGCGGGATCGTATGCAATCATGCGCATGTTGTTAAATTCAACAGATGAAAGATAGTTCGCCACACGGTGCACGGCTCTATAGCTTGCATTTCTAATGCGCGACCCGACTCGGGATCAGGCCACGCCCATGAACTTCGCATGCTCAAGCCATGCGGCTGCGACGCTGTGCGGGTGGATCGCAGCCTCACGGTCCAGACTTGAGTTCATCCACTCATCCTTCGCCTTGAGGAACTTGGCGTGGTCGACGTCTGCCCGTTGAGGCTGCTGGGGGTCAGGGTGGGAGATGGGCGTTGTATGGAGCGGGAAACTTATCGATACGTTATTAACCACA
This sequence comes from Prorocentrum cordatum, assembly GCA_963575745.1. Taxonomy (NCBI): domain Eukaryota; class Dinophyceae; order Prorocentrales; family Prorocentraceae; genus Prorocentrum; species Prorocentrum cordatum. Next base: position 88,372 of record CAUYUJ010015590.1, on the reverse strand, counting down.
TGCCTTCTCTGTCAATGTTTTCACACAGGAGGGAGTCGACGCCACATCCTTTTTCGCAGCCTTGACAACCTTCTTTCTTCTGGCGAACCCGCTCCTCACGCTCCACCCTAATCTCATCGCGACACTGTGCCTCCATCGCGTTCTGCTTGGTGGACTTCACCATTGCAACCAGAACAGCTTACTACAAGAGCCTGCGCGCACACACACGCACACCTTGGGCCAATATGCTCACGAAAGGCTCGATCGCCGCCGTGGCGCCCCCCTATAGACCCCACCGGCGTGCAATCCCACATGTGCATGACGATGCATGCTTGCACGCAGCGCCACAAGCAATATGATGAATGCGTTTGCGCGCATGAGCTACCCTAGTAGCTACCCCGCTACCCTGTAGCTAACCCCGCGAAGCTGCTAGAGCGCACTCCGCGACGCCAAGGGCCTTGCGGCCCCGTGCCCGCGCGAGGCCACCCACTGCAACGAGGCGACCAGTTGCTCGAATGTGCACATTCCTCCACACCTCTGCCTCCCGCAAAACCATGCGGAACACCTCCTCGGCGGCCTCCGCCTTTTTCATGGCTCGCCCCATCTTCTTGAACGCCGCGTCTACCTTTCGGGGAGGGGCGATGCGGCGTGAGCACGACCCTGCCAACCCACGCCTGGAAACATTCAAACCCTGTAACATACGAAGCGCTTGGGGCGTCGAATCGAATCACCGCAACGCAATCCAATACGATTCGCACACGCATGTGTCAACACACATATACATGCAACGTCATGCAAGCCGGTATAGTAGCTAACACTACTAAGCAGACAGACTACATAACGAGCCCAACCTTCTGGTTGTTCTTCTTCACCTGTGATTGAATGTATTTCGCGTGCCTGACGGTGGCCGTGGGCGCGGCGTTGAAGTCCGCCCTGTCCTCGCGACGGCGCTGGGCCCGCATTGCCTTGAGTTGGGCGGACATCGCAAGCATGAGGTGCACCGCGGCGCGCAGGCGCCTCGCGTGAGAGAGACGCGCCTCGTTTTCCACAACGGCTGCGGCCGAGATGCATATTGCGACTCAGTCGCACAATGCAAGATCACAGCATCCCCCCTCTCACAGTCGCACCGCCGTCGGCACCGACGCCGTGGTTCGCCGTCGCCTCGCATCATCATCATCGCCGTCACAGCCGCCATCGTCGGCATCATCATCATCATCATCATCATCGTCCGGCGTCATCACCATCATACTCATCATCGCAATCCGCCCCTCTTCCCCACCGCAGCATTCGTCGTATGCCATCCTGGGGATCCTTCCACAACATCAACGTTGATCGCCGTCCCTCCACCCGTCCTCTCATTCGTTGCACTAAGTTTGAACCACCTCCCGTGCCACACCTCATTTCCGTCCGCACTCTCCTCCCCATCGTTATCTCATGCTCCCACTCGTGGCCGTCGCCGTCGCCGCCGTCGTCGCCGTCGTCGCGCCCCGACCCCCCTGGCCGCCCATTGGGGCGCTCGCAGGACGGTGCCGCTCTGGAGGGGGTCGGCGCACGACGGCGCCGCCGACGACGACGGCGACGACGACAACGGCGGTGACGAAGACGACGACGACGACGACGTCGGCGATGACGACGGCGACGAGGACGACGGCAACGACAACGGCGACGGCGGCGGCGACCACGAGGGCAATGCGACACACCACGACGAGAAAACGAAATGACACGAGGCGGGGGGGCACATGAGCTCGAGCGAACGAGGACCTGGAAGTATGATCGCGTCGGCTGAACACTAGGAATGCGACGGGGCGGTGGAGGAGAGCTGGTGACGATGGCGACGGTGGCGATGGTGGTGGTGGCGGCGGTGACCGACGACGACGGAGACCGAGTACGGCGGTGGCGATGACGACGCTGATGATGAGGCGATGGAGTGACGACGGGAAACGAGCGGCGGAAGATAGAAGCAACGGAGGAACGACGATGGACGGGCGATGAACGAACGCTGGAGGACGACGATGGACGGGCGATGGGGGGCAACAAAGGAGGGGCGATGAAAGAAAGGCTGCGGGGGCGATGCTGCGAGGATGATGATGCGCCGTTTTTTTTTTTTTTTTTTTTTTTTTTTTTTTTTTTTTTTTTTTTTTTTTTTTTTTTTTTTTTTTTTTTTTTTTTTTTTTTTTTTTTTTTCCGGCGCATGGCCCCTGTGGCGGCTCTGCGCGCGCGCCGCAGGGCCGATAACAATTAAAGTGCCCACTTAAATTGTCCACAACAGATGCACATTTGTGGATTCTAGACAAGGCGTCAACTACCGGAGGCGGGCTGCGAATACCGCCAACTGACCACGAACGGCCCCGAAGGCAAACACGTCGACCGAAATTGCACCCCTGGAATGATCCAAAACCGCTCGAATCGTCACCACCAGCACTCACCCCTAGGAAACTGAGATCCGACCACCCCGCTGTCGTATATGAGCAACTCATATACGACAGCGCTGTCGTAGACACTATCGCACCGAGATTGTCGTATAAGAGTTTCTCATATACGACAGCGCTGTCGTACATGAGAAACTCATATACGACAACTGAGCCTCTGATCGCTTCAGGAGGAGAGGAGGGGATAACCTGCTCTCGTAATCGCGATTGCAAAGAGATCGGGAGGCAGCGCGTGCGCCTAGAACTAAGAATGTCAAACTGTCGTGGCCGCAATTGGCCAACCGTCGCGGCAGCCCTCGGCCGCCGTCGTGGCAGCCCTTGGCCGCCATGGTCGCGGCAGCCCGTGCCGCCATGGTCGTGGCAGCCCTTGCCGCCGTCGTGGCAGCCCGTGGCAACTGTCCTTGCCACAGCTGTAGTAGCCACCGACGCGGCCCTTGAAACCGTCGTGGTAGCCACTGCCCTACGACAGGTTGGCCTCGCGCCACACGCGCTGCGCCTCCCTCCACGCATTCGCGTGGAGCCTCTTGTTCCACTCGATGTACTTCATCTGCTGATGGTCGTAGCCGTTGAGGCCCTCGACCAGCTCTTTCACCGCCAAGGCCTTGGCGAGGCGAATGTGCTTGCCGCCGCGCGGCCGCGGGACGTAGTCGTCGTCGCCGCCCTTGTGGCCGCTGCCCTTGCCGCCGTCGTAATAGCCCCTGCGGCCGCTGCCCTTGCCACCGTCGTAGTAGCCCTTGAGGTCGCTGCCCTTGTCGCCGTCGTGGCCGCTGTCGCGGTAGCCGACGTCGTTCTGGCTGCTGTCGTAGTAGCGGCCACCCTTGCCGCAGTAGCTGCTGCTGTCGTGCTTGCCACCGTGCTTGCCACCGCCGTGGTAGTAGTCATCGTGCTGGCCACCGCTGCGGTAGTAGTCATCGCCCATGCCACCGCTGTAGTCGTCGCCTTCGCGCTCGTAGTAGCCATGGCGCTTGCATTGGGGCTTCTTCGGCTGTGGCTCATCACCGTCGTAGTCGCGGCCCTTGCCGCCGTCGTAGTCGCCGCCGTTGTAGCCCATGCCGATGCCCTTGCCACCGCTGCCCTTGCCACCGTCACAGGCGCTGCCCTTGCCACCGTCGTAGTAGCCCGTGCTGCTGCCCCTGCCGCCGTCGTGGGCGCTGTCCTTGCCGCCGCTGTAGTAGCCCATGTCGCTGCCCTTGCCACCGTCGTAGCCGCTGCCCTTGCCACCGTCGCGCGCGCTGCCCTTGCCACCGTCGTAGTAGCCCATGTCGCCGTACTCGTCGTCGTCATGAACGAAGTGCTGCAGGTCGTGCCTCTGGTTCATGCTTGGGCCCATCGCGGGCGCCATGTCGAACAGGTCGAGCAGCTGGTCCGCCGCGCACTGCCTCGCGCGCTTCGGCGGCGGGGCGGACAGCGGCGGCCGCGGCCCGTAGTGCTTCGCCTCAGGCGGCGCAGCAGGCTGCCGCGGCCCGAACTTCGGCTTCGGCCGCAGCGGCGGCGGCGGCGCTGGCGGCCGCAGCGCTGGCTGCGGCTCGGCAGCACTGCCGCCGCGGCGGCGGCGGTTGAGGCCCCTCGCCGCGTCCAGGAGGAGCGCCGCCGCCGCCTCGTCCATGGAGCTGGTGCTGCTGAGCGTGGTGCGCTGCCGGTTGCGCGGGTGCTGCTGCGCGTGGTGCGCTGCTGGTTACGCTGGTGGGGCTGCGCGTGGTGCAGCACCGCGCTGACGCGAAGGCCAAACGCTTGGGCCTGGAAAAATGGCAACGGATGAGGATATGGAGGTGAGGCTGCTGAGGATGGCCGATGCAATCATATGCAGCATGCGTGCACTGTCCTTTTTCTGCGCCATGCAACTACCCCATGCGGTGTGCCGCAACGCATGCGTGTTGCCGTACTAGCTGCATGCACCCCCTAATACAGAAGTGAAACACTATGGGCGGCCGACGACAGACGACGGGCGACGGGCGACGGACGCCGACGACGCCGACGACGACGACGACGGCGGCGACGGCGGAGGGGTTCACCGCCGTTTGTGCTCAATCCCGAAGCCCTGCAGGGCCGCGTCCCCTCGCGGCCCTCCCAGGGCCCGCCGGCGGACACCCAGATTCCGTTCATGCCATGGGTCTCGAGGTCCCTCGAGGACCATCTCGGTGATGGCGCCGCCTTCGACGAGGGGATCCTCGATGCCATTGCGAGGTCAGCGATTTCGGCGGCGTTCGCCGAGCTGAACGAGGAGCTTGGAATGAGAAAGGGGAACGGAGGGGATGAGAAGGGGTGGATGGAGAGGGTTCGTAGCACATGCCCCCCATAAGGAGCTGAAGCGCCAGTGCCAGCGCGCAGGCGACGCAGGGCGCGAGACGAAGAAGCTGAAGCTAGAGGTGCGCGGCAAGGGCTGCGGCGATGACTACTGCCACAGCGGTGGCGACAGCAGCGACCACAAGGGCGGTGACGACGGCAACGGCCACAAGGGCATCAGCACTGGCCGCTGCAGCGGTGGCAAGAGCAGTGACGACGGCTACTACGACGGCGGCAAGGGCAGCGACATTGGCTACCACGACGGTGGCAAGGGCAGCGACGACGGCTACTACGACAGCGGCAAGGGCTACTACGACGGTGGCAAGGGCAGCGATGGCTACTACGGCTACGGAAAGGGCAACAATGGCTACTACGACAGCGGCAGGGGCTACTACGACAGCGGCAGGGGCAGCAATGGCTACTACGACAGCAAGGGCTACTACGACGGCGGCAAGGGCAGCGATCAGCAAGGGCTACGGCGGCAGCAGACGAAGCACATCGAGTGGGTCCAAAAGAATGGCGTGCAAGGCGGCAACTATGACGGTGGCAAGGGCAGCGGCCGCGACGGCGGCAAGGGCCACTACGACGGCGGCAAGGGCCACCACGACGGCGGCAAGGGCTACCACGACGGCGGCAAGGGCTACTACGGCGGCGGCAAGGGCAGCACCCGCGACGGTGACGCGGGCAGCGGCACGGGCTACTACGACGGTGGGGGCGGCGACTACGACGGTGGCAAGGGCGGCGCCTACGACTGTGGCAAGGGCATCGGCGCCCGCAGTGACAAGAGTGCGGACGACAGCATCGCGAGCGTTGTCGCGAGCAAGGTCACTGGCGCTTCTGACGCAGATGTGGTGGTGAGCGATTCTGGCACTCCAGAAACTGATAGTTCGGACTGATGCTCGAGGAGCGAGATAGAAAACAAAAGGGAGAGGGATGGGGAGGAGAAGGGAGTCAGACGGTGAGCGAGCGAGCGCGTGCTAGTCGCGATCACTCGGCCGCGTTCTCTGGATCGACGCCGCGCGCAGGCGAATCTTCGCCAGGTTGGTCAGCAGGCGAACCGCCGCCATGATCATCGTCGACCATATTGTTCCCCTCGGTGGCAGGTGTGATGTTGTCCCGAAGACTTTGCGCAGCTTGAGCGATGTAGACTGGCCCCCAATCATCGACTTTAGACTGCACCCGTTGCGGCGCGCGGCCTGGGCCACGCATCGTCACGAACACTGTCTTGCGACAAGACGCCAGACGTTGACCCGGCTCGCTTCTCGCGGCCATGCGCGTCGATCGCTGCAGCCACCGCTGCAACGCGCACGTGCTCCATAGCAGCAGGCACGCACCCGATCGAGGCCTTAGCGCACGCCTTTAACTCGAACAGAAACGCCAACGTGATAGCATCGTGCTTCAAGTGCTGGCCGCCGCGCGTGCACTCCACCGCTGGGAACTATGCAGTCGCGGTCTCTGGCATCAGAGATGCATCGGGCATGCCCCGATTGATCTTGACGACCGAGGCCTTATCGGCATCGTCCTGAAGCAACGGGTCGGTCTCTTTCATGCGCTGCCAGATCGCATCGTCACATGCGGCGCCCCTCATCTTCACCAGATCACCAAAGAAAGCGCCGTGCGCTAGGGGAGCGGTTGACTTTGTGGGGCTTGGGGCTCCGATGAAGTTCTGAAGCTTGCGATCGCTCTTCGGCAGCTCCACGAGTAGCGAGCCAGCCGCTTGGATATTCTGTCTGGGGGCCCATGGGTCTTTCAATGCACCACCCCTCGATGACAGCGCGCATTCGCACAGTCACGGGCATAATTGCAATGCAAAGCTCGAGGGGAAATGCCTGCAGACAAGGCGGCGATTGCCGACGTCCACGCGGTATGTGGGCGGCAACTCATGACAACGCGTTCGCCGACATGGGAGGGTGGAGCGACGTTTTTCAAATGGCCATCTTGCAATCGAACACGTGCTTACATATACTGCATAGATGTATGCATGCGTCGTCACTTCCTAGACTTCTTCACTGCGGGCGCAGGCGCCTCCTCGGCCTTGCGCTTTGGCATGAGCGATGCCAGCGGTGCGATCAGCGCGCCTCCCTTCGCGACGTCGCTCTCGTTGGTCAGCACCTGCGCAGACGCAGACGGCATCGCATCGGACTTCATGATCACGACCTTCACGTTTGCATTGAGTTTTGGGGCCGACTCCTGCGCGAACCAAAACGGAATGATTAAGGGGCCAGGGGCCTTTGCCAGCCCCCCTGCCATCGCATTCGCCTGCGCCTTGGGCATCTTCATGCCACCAGTGGGGAGCAACGCGATGTTGAACATGGTGCCTTTGAGGTCCTTGTATGACTTCACAAACACGCTCCCGTTTGGTGAGTCTTCGTTGGGTCTCTTCATGGCGATGCTCGCAGTGGGTGGGGCAAACGCTATCTCCCCCGCTTTGAACGCGCGCGTGGTAGCGATCGACCGATACTTAACAGGCGATGTTGCGCCAGCGACGCCCATCAAGCAACCTGAATGCTGGGCGCGCGTGTCGTCCAAGGCGGCTCTGATTTTCGCCTCCTCAATTGACCGCTGCCAGCCGACGCTCAGCATGGGCCCTGACCAGCAAACGTTCCGATTGTTTCCTGGGAGGGATGGGGGGGGGGGGGGCATGCGAGAGGCATAGCACTCGATGGGTGAATGGATTGTGAAATGTACATCGAGCGGGGGACATATCGACAGAGAGCGAGCGGGAGAACGAGAGAGAGAAATATATAGGGATAATGAGATATGCATGAACATGGAGAGACAGATGAAATAGAGAACGGGCGATATATATATATATATATATATATATATATATATATTCAAAGGGAGAGAGAGAGAGAGAGAGAGAGAGAGAGAGAGAGAGAGAGAGAGAGAGAGATAGAGAGAGAGAGAGAGATATGTCGTCAAAACAATTGAAGGTCGGGTTGCGACGAGATCGCATGCCGTCCTGTCCTTAGTCGTGCTCACGACTCAACGCTCGTCAACGCTCTCAACGCTCTCAACCACTGGCACGCTCCCGATCATCAACTTCACACCCTTCGCATCGACCCCAACGAACTCGAACGCGCTGCCCCTGTCGTCACCCTCCGCCAAGCAGGGCCTTGCTTTCGACGCGAAGCCTCTCTCCGACAACTTCTCTGACTGGTTGGACCATGCGCGTGCCGCAGGAAAAAAAAAAAAAACCTTCGCGTCCGAGCTTGTAGCCGGTTTGGGCGCTTCTGCAGGGGCGGCCTTGGCCCCCCATGGGCGTTCCACTGGTTTGCCCGCGCGCGTTGCCAACGCAGTGCAAAAGCTGGCGCCAATGCGTGGCAGCGTTTTGGCGCTGCCCAATCGTTCATCTGGTTTGTTGAATGCGAAGTGCGCGACGCGAACATCAGTCAGCCCTGCGATGGCACCGCGTGCGAGCGTGTCTGGCGTAACGTTTTTTTTTTTTTTTTTTTTTTTTTTTTTTGTTGTTATCTCTCTCTCTCTCTCTCTGCTTTGCGATCTCTCGCGCCGAGTGCAAGGACTCATCCGCATTCAGAACAATAGTGGCCTTCTTGTCACCCGACAGCGCGGACGCGTCACCTGGCGTTAAGTGCGTCTGATGGCCGCCCCTGTCGCACTTGCCACTCGCGGCCGCCGCGGCTTTCACGCGCGCGGGCTTGAATGTCACCGCAGCCCCCTCGTTTCTGATCTTCACTTCGGCGAGGCTCTTCGCCATGGCGCCTGCGACCACGCGCCGGGCAGTTAATTGCCGCGGGAAGTCCCGCAATTCGCTGAAGAAAAGTGGATCGCCCAGACCGCCTGACATCTCTTTCGCAGGCGTTGCCAATCCGTCGACTTCCCCAAGGAAGAGGGAACCCGCGCGAGCCCCCTCTTCAATCCCTCGGCCAGTCGATCTTGCCTCCTTGGTTAGCCGAACGGTTCGCAATGGATGCGATCGTGAAGTTCAGGCTCAATCGAAAATCGCAACGCGCGATCTGTCGCCCCGCATTGCCTGCTTCCTGGGCAAGGCTTGAAAGCCAAGGGGCGCTCTGACAAATTCATGCCGGAAGACCTTCCATTCAATGCCCTCATCGCAAGCCTTTGCGTAGTCGGGCTGTGCTCCCCACGACCTCTTCATTGAAAGGAACCCATCATGCGAAATCCTGTCGGATCGTTCTGGCTGTTTCTGCGGCGCGGGAACGTCTGCATATAAGCATCGCAACCCCATGCTCGTATGTCCACACGTGTAGCTTGCGAATTTAGCGTCGCATTCATACATGGGCATTTGACCAGCAGAATCTTTCATTATCTTATCGTTGAACGCTTTGACCTTCTCATATTCCGCCGAGCCTGTTTGCAATTCCATGCGCGCTGGATTTTGAAGGGCCGAGTTCTTGAAACCGTTCCTGAATATCTGTACGATCAGATCGAGCACATCGCTCGGTACAACCCCATCCTCATTCCTGTTTCCCATGCACGGGAACATGTATTTGCTATGAATCCTCTCCATCCTGACGCAATCGATGCCACTCCGCTGCGCTATGGCGCATACCTCTTCGAACAAAGGAACAACGGGGGCGTCTGGCTGCTCATATGCAGTCTTGATCTGCTGCATGTCCCCAACAACATTAGGTATGTTCAGTCACGCTTGGAGGTCATGACGCCTCGCGTGGAAACCACCTCTTTGTTGAGCCAAAAGCCTATACGGTGCATGCATATACGCAAAGGAACATTACAATCTTGCAATATGCACCCTTCGAAATTCACGAACGCATTGCACCGAACACTCTTGATGGGGGGGGGGGAATCAAGAACAACTCGAGCAACGCCATGCTAAAACACGAATAGCAACATTGAAACATCCTACACGCCATCGTTTGCCCAACCTATGTTACAAGTTAGCAGACTTGCTAACTTTTCTAACTCCGAGCAACTACACTTAATTAGAGGGACCAAGTTCGCGAGGTTAGTAAGTTCGTAACCTACTTATAATATGGTATACTTCCTTATAACAGACTTGTACCATAGTTAACACATAGTTACAACGCACGGTAGCACTTATTAACCACGCCGATCCTTTAGGCGAATACGTCTCCCCCGGAGGCCCGGCCTGGGCTGCCGCCGGCGCCCTTGCGCTGGCACGGCCGCGCCCACCCCCGGCGCGAAAGGACGGGGCCAGGGCGGCCCCGGCGCGGCGCTGCGCGCTCCCGAGCGCTCTTCGACCCCGGCGCCGGCCCCTCCGCGGCAGTCCGGCAACTGCGACCCGGCCAGCCCAACGAGCTAATGACTACACCGACTCCGATTCCTCGGGAGGGCCGCATCGCCTGCCGCGCGGGCCGCGCTGGACGCCCCTGAACGGGCGCGGAAGGCGGCCGCAGCGAGGCCAACGGCAGCTGCGGAGCCAGCGGCTCTGGTTCGAGCCGAGGGCCCCGGGGGCGGCGGGCGCAGCACCCCAGCAGGGCGCCCCCGCAACGACGGCGGCGGCTCTTCCGGCGGAGCCTCGGCAACGGCGTCGGCGGGCGCAAACACGGCAGCGGGTCTCCAAGAGATCCTGCGGCGGTCGGGCTGGGCCTGCTCTGTGGAGCAACTTGGGAACACCAACTTCCTGGTCTGGCGCGGCCAAGACCGGGCGGGCGCCTCGCGCTGCCGGGCGGCAGGCTGCAACCAGACTGGGCGCGCGCGCCGCGCCGGACTGCTGGCACCTGCAGGTGCCTCAAGGCCATGGCCTCCCGAGCGCCGAACGCGCTCGCCCTGCCCCAGCGAACACGACCTCCACAGGTCTTGCGACGGGCTGGGGGGCACCTGGGAGAGCACACGGAGCTCCCCGTAACCCTGCTGGGCCGACGCGCGCGACGACGGCCACGACGGCGGTCGTTCGGCGAGCGCCCTCAAAGGGGAGGCCCGCGGCGCTGACGACGGACGTCGGCCCGCCCGCGCGGCCGGCCAGGCGGGCCACGGCTCGGAGCGCGCGCCCTCGGCAAGCGCCCCGGAGAAAGCGGCCCGCGACGCCGACACCACGCCGCCGGGCGGCGGGCTGGGACGCGCGCCCGCGGCGAGCGCCCCCGAGGGGGCGGCCCGCGGCGCCGACGCGACGGGGCTGCGGCCCTGCGCGGACGGGGCGAACGCTCGGGACGGCCCGCGATGCCGCGCCCACGGCAGATGCCTCTGGGGCGGACGTCGCCGGCTGGACGCCAGCGGCCGAAGCCAGGCGAGGCGGCGGCAGCACCCGGCGCTGCCGCGGCGAGCACTTCCCCGAGGTCCGACGCGCCACGAGCGCTTCCCCCTGGCGGGGGGGCGGCCCGGGACGCGGCGCGGGCGGACGCAGCGGATCTGCGGGAGCTGGCCCTCGAGTGGCTCTCGCTCAGGGCCGCTGGGCGGCGGCGCGGGCCTCCGCCCGCCCGCCCGGTGTCCCCAGGCAACGCAAGGTCAGGCAGTGGCTCACGGACGAGCTGGCGGAGCTCGGCGACGCGGCACTGCGCCGCGTCGTGGCCCAAGCGGCCGCGTACGCCGCGCCAGCCTATACTACGCGCAAAGCAAGCCTAGGCTGGGGCTGGCCCGCCGGCGTCGCCAGAGCGGTTCCGCCGCCACGCGGGCGGCGCTGACGTTGCGGCCGCGGCGAGGCACTTCGCGCGGCCACCCCCCCGAAGGCTCAAGGCTCTGGGCCCCCTGAGAGCCCGTGCGCGCGCCTGGCTCGCATTTCCCCCCCCCTCTCGCGCTGCCCCCCTCCCCCCCCTTCCCCCTCCGCGCGCCCTCTGTCGTGTCTTCGTCGTCGCTTTCTCTTTCTCTTGCTACAGGGCTCCTCTCGGCGGGGAAGGTCGCGTCGACCCTTGGCCGGGATAGGCCTGGCCAGGATCGCTGTGGGCGTATAGCTGGCGCTCTCCGAGGAGGGAAACAAGAATCCCAGGACCCCTGGGGGTCTGGTCCCGCGGCCCAGCGATGGCCCTCGGAGACCAGACGCTGCAGCAGAAACTCCTGTCGTGATTTTTCACGGAGCGAGGGTGTCAAGGGGAAAGACCGCACGCTTTCTTTGTCCCTTCCAAAGGGGCGGGCCGCCTCCCTCTGGAGCTGTGTCATCTGCCTCTGGAGCCTGGCCTCCTTCGACTCGGCCTGGGCGGCGGCCACCTGTGGTGCCTGCCGCTGCGGCGTGCCCCACCCCCTCCTCCTCCTCGTCCTCCTCCTCCTCCTCCTCCTCCTCCTCCTCCTCCTCCTCCTCCTCCTCCTCCTCCTCATCATCATCATCATCATCATCTCCCCTCCTCCTCCTCCTCCTCCTCCTCCTCCTCCTCCTCCTCCCCCTCCTCCCTCCTCTCCTCCTCCTCCTCCTCTCTCCTCCTCCTCCTCTCCTCCTCCTCCTCCTCCTCCTCTCCTCCTCCTCCTCCTCCTCCTCCTCCTCCTCCTCCTCCTCCTCCTCCTCCTCCTCCTCCTCCTCCTCCTCCTCCTCTCCTCCTCCTCCTCCTCCTCCTCCTCACTCCTCCTCCTCCTCCTCCTCCTCCTCCTCCTCCTCCTCCTCCTACTCCCTCCTCCTCCTCCCTCCTCCTCCTCCTCCTCCTCCTCCTCCTCCCCCTTCCCCCCTCAAGCAATTTGGGCTGGAGCACCAAGTCCCTCGCCCCCGCGCGCAGGGCACGTGTTTCGGCCTTTCCTGCACTTCCGCGCAGTGCTTGGGGGATTTCGCCTCCTGCTGGGCCCACAGCAGGCGGCGTCAACCAAGACAGGAGAAACTTTCCGATGGGAGGCGCATCCAAGTGCCCATGGAGCAGGTGCATTCACTGCAAGAACTGTGAGTACAATTCCAAGCTGATGGCTAACAATAAGAAGTGCCTGTCCTGTGACAAGCAGGTGAAGCTTTTTGACTCGTCCCAGCAGAGAGGCTCGTCCGTGGACAGGCGGGTCTCCTTCGACGGCGACGTGGTGCTTATCGACGACCACGGGAGTGACCACCAGGCTTCGCCAGGTCAGGGCTCGCGCCACCGCAGCCCAGGCCGTCGGCGCGCCAAGGACCAGGCAGTCAAGAACCTCGACGGGTTGTTGGCCAAGGCAGCTGAGTACAGTGACGATCCAGCGATGAAGGCCGTCCTGGCCGAGCAGAGGTCGAAGCTGAAGGACCAGGCGGCGGCGTCCGACGTCTCGGCCGTGGACTCGGTGAAGCGCGCCGACGGCGCCTCGAAACAGGCGAGCCATCGGCATGAGCAGCTGGTGAGCCAGGTGCTTCGCCTCAGGCGCCAGCTCCAGAGCGCCGAGTCCAAGGAGCAGGAGGCCGCTTTGGCCCTCGCCAAGGCAGAGGCTGATAAGAAGAGTGCAACGCGTGCCCTTGCCCAAGCAGAGGGCGCCAAGTCCGCTGCTGAGGCGGCGGCGGACCAGTCAGGCAAGGGCGTGCACTTCAGTGTCCACATGAACCCAGAGGTCTTCGACAAGTTCGAGGATTGGGAGTGCGAGGAGTCCGACAAGGTCGCCCTCCGCAACCTGAAGAAGGAGCTGCAGGCCATGCAGGAGTCCTTTGCCGCGAAGGACTCAGAGCTCCAGACGTTCACGGCCAAGCTGGACTCGGTCAAGAGGGACGTGGAGGAGCGCATGGGCAAGAAGAGGAAGACGAAGGAGGGCCAGGATGCGGTCACTCAGACCAGGGAGGCGGCAACGGCGACGGCAGAGCCTGCGGCGACTGTGGCTGCGGGAGCCGACAAGGCCGACGAGCCGACTTCGGAGGAGCTCAAGAGGGAAGCTGCTAGGCTCTCCCAGGCCAAGTTCGAGGCGGCCCAGAGAGCGCAGGCTGCGGCAGATCTCAAGGCCAAGGGCGACGGCAAGGGCGCGGGCGGAGGCGAGCCCGCGGCGACCACGCCCACCGCCGGCCTGCCTGGCGGCCCAGAGGCTGGCAGCAAGGAGTGGCTATTGACGGCGGAGTCCAGCAGTGCCAGCGCCGCTGTGGGCTCGGACGCCATTACCGTTGCGCTTGCTACATCCTCGGCCACAACAAGCGGAGGGGATGCTATGACTGTTCCTGAGGGCTCGAGCAGTACGGCACCCCTTTCTTCACTTTCAGGGGGCAGTGGTATGGGTGCGCAGCAGCAGCCAGAAGCCACTGTTAAGTTTTTTTTTCCAGCAACGTGACGTGCATGGGCGACAAGGCCTGGGGGCGCTTAAAGGAGCTCAGCGACACGCACGACTACTCAGGCGTCTGTGAGACGCACGTCAGCAAGAGAGATACGCGCAAATGGACCGGCAAAGCTAAGAGTTCTTCCCTGCGCCTGCTCCACAATGGAGCTAGGCCCAAGTCACGCTATGCCAAAGGTGACCAGCAGCATTCCAATGAAGGTGGTGAGTGGTTGCTTGCTCGCAACCATCGGCCTGTTCGCATGCTCGATGCCGCTTTCACATGCAATCAACTTCAAGCCGAGCGAGGAGGAGTCCTAGACGGTTTTCTTCCTTGCCTTTTGGACATGAAGGGCTTCGCGCTCGCCGTGTTCATCTACTACGGATTCTCTGGCATGGGGTTCACCAGTGAGAATGTGAACCGCTTCGCTAAGCTAGGCAGCATGCTGGCGGCAATCCACCTGCCGTGGCTAGTTCTGGCTGACTGGAATGTTTCCTCCGCCGACCTTAAGAGGTCGGAGTTTCTGGCGCGAGTCGGCGGCTCTGTGTGGTTCTCCGACGCCGAGTTTACCTGCGCACCAGGCGGCAAGCAAACATCTTCCCATATTGACTTTGTGGTGTTCAATGAAGCAGCGAGACCCTATCTGCGCTCCGTCTCGGCTGTCGTTGACGTTCCTTGGAGGCCGCGCATCGGTCTCGGCATTCAGATTGCAGCCACAGGGGGTCAGATGCTCACGCGTGTGCTTGCTCTTCCTAAGCAAATGCCAGTTGTAGGTCGGCCCTCCAAGCAGCCGGTTCCAGGGTCTAAATCAAGTAAGTCTAAGGCTCAGCGTAGGCTTGCGCGGCAGGTAGCACGTGAGCGTCGTGATTGTAAAGTGCGTCAGTGGTTTAGTGAGCAGCTTGAGCTTTGTAGCAGCAGTAAAGTGGAGCGCGCTACTACGCCGTTACAAAAGTTCGTCACGTTTCATGAGAGCTTGAAGGTGGCATGGGTTTCGTGTCTTCCTTCCGCGTGAGCAAGCGGGCAGAGGCTGACCACTGCCCTGGCCGCGCCGGGCTGGCCCCCCCTTCCCCCCTAGAATCCTAGCGGACTGAGTCAAGAGCGGTCGGATCAAAGATCCGGGATTTCTAAAAGTGGGATTTCATCCCTTACTATAATAGTATAGTTTTAAAACGGGACATTTTGAAATCCCGATGTAAAGTCACACGGTTCTAGAAATCCCACCGGGGCGGGATTTGCCTTTGCTTTTGCAAGATGATCTACTTTTATTTTATGACGAAACTTTTGTAACGCCGATGTAGTTGTGTTTCGCCTGATTCCCCCAGTAGAGTAGGCAGCGAGGCGGAAACAGGTTTCGGTGGCGAGGGCCCTGACTCCGACGGCAGCGAGGAGGACCCGTGGATCCACGAGGCCAACTTCGGACTGGCCGCCCCGACCGCCCCTGCCTCTCCTGTGGTTGATCAGTTTCAGTCGAATTCGGTCCAGCATGATACCCCCGCCCCGTGCACCGCCCCTGTCGAGTCAGGTTCTGCACCACCAGCGGAGAGTTCAGGGTCCCCCGATTCTCCTGAATCCGTGAGCTTTCTGATTCCAGAGCAGCTGTGGACGGAACAGCGGAAAGCTGTAGGGATTCTCCCTGCTGCTGCCTCTCCCCCTACTCCTGCTGTTGCTTCCTCCGTAGCCTTTCGACTCTGTTCAAGCGATTCAGGCCTCGTCTCAGCCCTGTTCGCGGCCTGGTTTCAGGCAGTGGAGGCAACCGTGCACTTCCATCACGGGCAGGTCCCTCTCGGCAGATCGCGCGGCGACGCTGTCGAGTTTCTCGAGACAGAGGTTCACGAGGCGAAGCCAGCGCGGGAGGTAGCCCTCAGGGACAAGATTGCCAGCTGGTGGACTCGCGCGGCTACCGCGTTGACCGCGCTGGCGCGTTACAGGGACAAGGATTCGGGCATCAAGCAGCAGTTCCTCCTGCTTGACGCAGTGGCACGTCTTTGGGAGGAGGCCCCCGAGCGCGGTCATCAGGTGGTTCGACCTTCCGATCGCTTTGCTTGGGATTTCTGGCTGCAGTTTCTTGGTCGCACAAGTGAGAGCTCTCTGGAGGAGCTCAAGTTAGTCTCCGAGGCAGCTGATAAGGTGGCACGGCGAGCACAGCGGCGCGCACTTAGCCAGGCCATGGGCGAATTCCGTACCTGGGCTGAGACGGCCCCGGCAGTGAGCGCCATGCACAGGGCCATCCGTGAGCAGCCTCTTGTCAGCGATACTCTGGAGGTGAATGGTAAGTCGCCTGTGCATCCCAAAGACATTATGGATCATAAACGGAAGCATTGGGTCTCGCGTTGGGGCCCGTCTGGCCAGCCGTTGAGCGAGCTGCGCGGGCTTTTTTTTCAGGAGATTCGGCAGCGAGTTGCAGATGAGGCGCTTCCACCTCTTGATGGTGTTACCCTGCGGGAGGCGTCTGATCACATGAAATGTGGTGCGATGGGGGTGAAAATCGTCTGACTCCGTTAGACACGTCTCGCCTTCCTGATTCAGCTCTTGATGAGTTGGCCGCACTTCTTACTATCTGTGAGGCTCGGCAAGTTTGGCCACGCCAGCTTTTGCTGACCATCGGGGCCCTGCTGCTTCCTCATCTGGCGCGGCTCTGGTCAGCCGCTCGCGAGCAGCACGTCCGCACTTGGACGGGCCAGTGCGAGGCGCACTGGGATGCTGCTATACGCGGCAACTCGGCGATCCGCGAGGTCTTCTTGCGCGCGATCGACGAGGAGCTGGCGGCGCGCCTGTCCACGGAGTACGGGCACGGCCTCATCGACCTCGCCAGCTTTTACGACGCGATCGGGTGGCTGATGCTCGGTCAGACGGCACTCAGGCTCAATTTCCCTGCGGGGATCCTGGGGCTGGAGCTGCTGCAGTGCATGGCCTCGCGCCGCGCGAGCCAGTCGGGCGCGTGCTCGGCCCCCTTCGACCCCACGAGGTCGATCGCCCAGGGCCTCAGGGCTGGGGCGCGTTTCGCCAAGTGCGTCACGTACCACATCATGGCAAAGATCACGACGGTGCATGTGGATATGTCCCACAGGCTGTGGATCGATGATTTGAGCCAGAGTTATCGAGCGTCGCGACGGGCTATGATTTCTAAGATGGTGCAGTGTTTTTCTGATACTTGCGAGGCCATCCAGACTGCCGGCTTGCAGGTCTCCACGAAGAGCGTGGCCCCCTGCGCTCGGCTGTGCGACGCTAAGGTGATTGCACGACGCTTGCGGCTCAAAGGCTACCACATCAACGCGGCGGGCCAGACGGCCTACCTTGGCGGCGACATGGGCGGCGGCAAGCGGCATGCCAGAGCGACGCGAACGGCTCGGATCGCTAAGCGCAATAAGATGAGTAAGGAGGTTCTGCAGTACGCTCGAGCGACGAGGCGGCACGGCTTGACGAGCCGCCTCGAGCTGCAGGGCGCCCAGGCTGCAGGCACATATGGACATCAAATTCACGGGCTGTTCGGCCAGCAGATGTTACAAGTACGACGTCAAGTTGCGAATGCAGTTGCCCCGAGATTGTCTGGGCGGCGTTTAACTACCTCGCTCGACCTTCGCGCGCCTCAGCGCGACCCAGCTTTCAAGATGCCAGCGGAGTGTCTGCGCTTATGGTTGTCATGCTGGACCTCAGCCCCTCGCATTCGGCCGGGAGCCAATCTGTCGTGGCAGCGTTTGGCGCAGGAACTCAGAGGCATGCCACCTGAGCGACGGCGTCGTTTCATCCGAGGCCCCCAAGGCACAGTCATCACCTACTTGCTCGAGGCATGATGGGACCCTATCAGCCCGTCGGAGTGGCAGATACCATCAGATTACACTGATCTGATTAACAGTTGGGAGTTTAAGGTTGAGAATCTCACGGGTTTCAGCTGTGTCGACATCCCAGAGCAGTTTTTCTCGGAGTTCACGCACGCGATTCAGAGGCAGTTGTGGTTTGCAGCTTCTTCTCATTTCGATGGAGCTGGGATGGAGCAGGGCATCCACAATGCTTCTTACCGCCAGCTGCTTTGCCAATTGGAGGCAGCCCCAGGCGGCCGCCGTCTGGCTGGCCTTTTGTTGGCTTCTTCTGCTGGCGCGGCCTGGCCGCGAGCCCGTCGACAACAGCGGTCTAAGCAGAGCATTTCTGAATGGTGTACGCGGTGTAAGGAATGCCAAGAGACATCATTTCATCGAGTATGGGAGTGCGCAGGTCGCAAGCCTCATGAGGTCTACGACCTCTCCGACGAGGTCGCCGCCAATGCGCAAGCGGGTCGAGAGGCCGAGGCTTGTTTCTGGGTGCGCGGCCTGGTTCCCACGCCATGGCTGGAAGTGCCCGAGCCGATCCAGGAGGAGGATTGGACATGTCACGGCATCGCTGGCTTTGGCGAAGCTTGTTTCCCGCGCGGGTCAGAGGATGCGCCTACCTTTGTCTTCGGCGACGCCAGCGGGGGCAAGGACACTAGTGATGCCGCTCTCCGACGAGTCGGACTCGCAGTGGCGGTGTTCTCTGGCCTGACCCACGACATGATGATCGAGATCGGCGTCTGGGGCGGCCTCCCAGGCACAGTTCAGACGGTGGCGAGAGGCGAGCTGTACGCCGCCTTGTACCTCACCGTGCGCGGCGGCAGCGGCATCATCGTCTTCGTCACGGACAACGCTGCTGTATGCTCAGGCTGGTATAATGGCCATTCCGCCACACCGTCAAGTGAAAATGCAGAACTGTGGTTTCTCACTGGAGCTGTCCTGAAGGCCCGTGGCACCCCGTTGTCAGTCACAGTCATCTTTGTGCACTCGCATCAGGAGGCAATAGATTTGTGTCAGAGTAGGACCCCTGTGTCTTTCATTCTCGGAGATGCTGTTGCCGACGAGTTAGCGGGTGTAGCAGCGAGCTCCGTGCGTGTAAAGGCTGATGTGCGTGCGCGTCTGTACCGTACTGAGCGCATGGCGCACTTAGTTCGGATGAGAATTCTCTTGAGCACGTTAGAAGCGATTGAGGCTGAGCAACAATCTGAGGGCTCGAGGCCCCGTCTGAGGCACCCTGGACCTAGGCCCCCTGCCCCAATGGTCTGTAGTATGTTCAGCTCTCAGCATCAACTGTCTGTGTCAGGTCTTAGTTGTAATCGTTGCAAGGGGTCGACCTCTCAGGCCCAGAAGAAGGCTTGGCTGGACTCTCCCTGTTTCCCCCTTTCCACGGGCGATGGTGCAGTTTGGGAACCCCCTCCAGGGCAGCGGGTGCACGTAGGAGGGGGACACGCCCATCCGTCTCACCGTCTTAAATCTCATGCTGGACTGGGGGTTTGGTTTTGTACTACCTGTGGAAGCTCTGCAGCAGAACAGCTGGCTAAGTTGTCCAAGGAGTGTGAGCCTAAGCGTAGTCGTCAAGACTGCCTTTATCGAATTCAACAGGGCTTATGGCCCAAACAATATAGCAAAGCTGAGCGAGCCAAGCTGGCCGCTGCGCGCAAGCCCGTTTAAGTTTGCTGTTTGGGGTCTCTATTAAGTAACCGACACGGTCGCAATATCCGTAACTCCGTAACTCCTCCCCCTCCTCCTCCTCCTCCTCCTCCTCCCCTCCTCCTTCTCCTCCTCCTCCTCATCATCATCATCATCGTCCTCCTCCTCCTCCTCCTCCTCCCCCTCTCTCCTCCTCCTCCTCCTCCTGCTCCTCCTCTTCCTCCTCCTCCTCCTCCTCCTTCTCCCCATTCTCATCCTCCTCCTCAGCCTCCTCCACCTCCTCCTCCTCCTCCTCCCTCCTCCTCCTCCTCCTCCTCCCCCTCCTTCTCCTCCTCCTCCTCCTCTTCCTCCTCAGCCTCAACCTCCTCGCCTTCTCCTCCTGTTCCGGCTCCTGCTCATGCTCCTGCTGCTCCTCCTCCTCCTCCTCCTCCTCCTCCCCTCCTCCTCCTCCTCCTCCTCCTCCTCCTCCTCCTCCTCCTCCTCCTCCTCCGCCCGCTCCTCCTCCTCAACGTCGTCTTCCTTTTCTCCTCCTCCTCCTCCTCCTCCTCCTCCTCCTCCTCGGTCCTCCGTCGCCTCCTGCTACTTTCGCTCCTCCTAGGTCATCCACCTCCTCCTCTTCCTCGTCGCTCTTTTTCCCTCCTCCTCGTCCTCCTTCTTCTCGTCCTCCTCCTCGTCCTCGCTTCACCTCCTCCTCCTCGTCCTCCTCCTCCTCCTCCTCCTCCTCCTTCTGACCCTCTTCATCCATCCAACTCCTGTTCCTCGCGGCTCATCCGTGTCGTGCCCTCGGTCCTCGAGTGTCGAGAACGGGGGGGTAGGCTCTTGAGACGTTTCGGAAACCCGCCTCGCTCTTTTCGGGACTCTGGAAAGCCGTGCGGGGGTCTCCTGGCAAGCCCAGGGGTCTGGACCTGGGCCGGCAGGACAAGTTAACCACGCCAGTCTAGTTCATTACCCAAACATCCGACGTCTTGATTTTTTCGAGACGCGGGCCCCCGACCTCTCGTTCACTTCCCTGGGACCGCGTTCTCATCCAGTGTCGATGTTTGACGGTCCCGAGGCCTGGCGAGGGCCCTGGGAGGCCGAACACGACGAAAAACCTCCGTCCCGATTTGTTCGAGACGCCCGGTGTCTTGGTACCCTCCTCCTGTTCGTCCTCGCTCTTCGCATCCTCGTCCTCGCCCGCATCCTCGTGTTCCTCGTCTTCGCTCTTCCTGCTCGGTACCTTCGTGGCCTTGGCCCTCGTCCTCGTCCGCCGCCTGATTCTCCGAGTCCTTGTCCACATCGTGTACTGGCCATTCTCGTCCTTCTCATCGTGTTGCTACGTCTCGTTCTTATCCTCGGTCTGGCCATAGTCATCATCCTCGTCAACACCATCATCAACATCGTCATCGTCATCGTCACCATCATCAGCACCAGCATCAGCATCAGCATCAACATCAACATCATCACCATCAGCCCCATCATCATCACCGTCATCAGCATCATCATCATCAGCATCGTCATATGCATAAACATCAGCATCTGCAACAGCATCATCAACATCAGCATCATCATCCCCCTCATCACCATTATCCTCATCCTCAGCATCTTCATCATCATCATCATCAGCATCATCACCATCATCATCAAAACAGCATCAGCATCAGCAGCATCCTCATCCTCCCAGTCATCATCATCATCATAATCATCATCATCATCATCATCATCATCATCAGCATCATCATCAGCATCAGCCTCAGCATCGTCATCAGCATCATCATAATCATCAGCATCAGCATCATCATCATGATCATCCGCATCATCAGCTTCATCATCACCAGCATCGTCATTACCACCACCATCATCGTCATCGTCATCATCAGATCATCGTCATCCTTACCATCACCATCACCAACACTAATAACACCATCATCACCATCAACACCATCACCAGCACCAACAGCATCAACACCATCAGCATCACCATCATCATCAGCATCAGCATCACCATCAGCACCATCAACAGCATC
Source organism: Prorocentrum cordatum (assembly GCA_963575745.1). Taxonomy (NCBI): domain Eukaryota; class Dinophyceae; order Prorocentrales; family Prorocentraceae; genus Prorocentrum; species Prorocentrum cordatum. Next base: position 67,152 of record CAUYUJ010015590.1, on the reverse strand, counting down.
ATCTTCCTCATCATCATGATAATTAGCATCATCGTCGACGTCGTCGTCGTCATCACATCCCCCTTTCGCTCATGTTCGTCGTCTTGGTTCTCCCGTTCCTCGTATTCCTCCGTTCCCACTCATCCGCATTCGCATCCTTCTGCTTCTCATGGTTCGAGTCCTCGGCGTCCTCGCATTCGTCGTTACCCTTCTCATCATCATCCTGGCCGCCGTTGTCCTTGTCCTGGTCCTCTGCCTGTTTCTGTTCTGCCTGTTTCTGTTTCTCGTCCTCCTCGCCCTCCTCCATCGCCTCCTCCTTGTCCACTCACTCACAAACTCACGAGACTTTCTCCCTCGCCCTCCTCTTCCTGGCACTCTTGCTCCGTCCTTGCCCTCAAGCTTCACCCCTTCAGGCCTCGCCCCCATCCTGGCTCCTCTTCCCCTCAAGCCTCGCCCCATCCTTACCATTCCACATTTCTCAACCTCCTCCTCGTCTTGGTCCTGGTCATCGTTCTGGTCCTCGCCATCCTCGCTGCCTTTCCCCTCATGCTCGCTGTTCCTCCTCTTCCTCCTCCTCCTCCTCCTCCTCCTCCTCCTCCTCCTCCTCCTCCTCCTCCCCCTCGTCCTCTTTGACGTTGATCGGACTTCAAGCACGGGGCTCGCAGCGTTCACCTCCTCCTCCTCCTCCTCCTCCTCCTGAGCATTGCCCTCGCCATCCTTCTCGGTCTCTTCGTCGCTGGCCCCCTCATCTCCATCCTCTCATCTCCCCCCCCTCGTCCTGGTCCTCGTCCGATCCTCGTTTTCGGAAATGCTTCCTGCTCGTTCTCCTCGCCTCCTGCAGTCGCTCCTCGCATCCTCCACTCTCCTCCCCTCCTCCTCGGCCCCCTCCACTCTCCTCCCTGTCATCACCTCCCCTCCTCCACCACCGTTTCCTGCTCATTCTCCCTCCTCCTCCTCCTCCTCCTCGCCCTCCCCCTCCCCGTCCATTTTCCCGGAAAGGGCTTAGGCCCAGGGTTCTCGTTCAGTGTGTTTACCCCCGGTGCTGGCGGCTGTATGGCCGGCGAAGTTATTTTGCTATAGATAACGAGGTCGCCTAGGGCTGTTGAAATAAAATTTGAGGATGTCTCGAGCGAAACGCTTGTTTTGTTCAGAATGTGCTGAGGATGTCTTGAGCGAAATGCTTGTTTTGTGTTATAGATTGTCCTCTCCTGGGGGCCAGAATTCAGAGGATCTCTCAAGTGAAATGCTTGTTTTCAGGTGCCCAGGTCTTGAGGATGTCTCGAGCGAGACGCTTGGTTTCGCGCCTCCAGGTTGCCCAGGCAGAGGTCTAGCGCCAGGATTTGTTGAGGATGTCTCGAGCGAGACGCTTGGTTTCACGTGTCCTCGTCACCCCGGCGGATGTCTAGCATGAGGATGTGTTGAGGAAGTCTCGATCGAGATGCTTGTTTGCACGTGTCCAGGTTGCCCAGGCGGATGCCTAGCATGAGGATGCGTTGAGAATGTCTCGAGAGATACGCTTGTTTTCAAATGTCCAGATCGCCCAGGCGGATGTCTAACATGAAAATGTGTTGAGGATGTCTCGAGCGAGACGTTTGCTTTCACGTGTCCAGGTCGCCCAGGCGGATGTCTAGAATGAGGAGGTGTTGAAAGCGTCGCGAGCGAAACGGTTGTTTTCACGTGCCCAGGTCACCCAGGCGGACGTCTCACATGAAGGTGTGTTGAGGATGTGTTGAGCGAACCACTTGTTTTCACGTGTCCAGTTCGCCCAGGCGGATGTCTAGCATCAACATGTGTTGAGGATGTGTTGAGCGAAACGCTTGTTTTCACGTGTCCAGGTCGCTCAGGCGGATGTCTAGCATCAGTATGTTGACAGGATGTCTCGAGCGAAACGCTTGTCCCCAGCACGTTCCGTAGCGCGTCCCCTTGGCACGTCCCGCGGTGTGTCCCCATGGCATGTCCACTGGCTCGTCACTTGGCGCGTCCCTTGAGACGTTCCGCGGCGCGTCCTCCTGGCATGTCCCCCTGTCAATTTGCTCTGGGGCAGCTACTATGTGTTCAGGCAGCTCGAGCTTACGATCCAGATGAGTTCGGTCAGGACTCGGACACAAAGGAGGACTCGATCCACGACGCTATAGAGCACAATCGCGGCATGGCACATCGCAATTAAGCACGGCGCAGCACAGCACAGACTTCGGACGGGTACATCAAGATCGTTACACTCAGCATTGCAACTTGGCACGTTCATTGGCACGTTTCGTGGGGCGTCCCTTGGCGAGTCCCCCTGGCACATCCCGTGGCACATCCATTGGCACGTTCCGTAGCGCGTCCCCTTGGCACGTCTCGCGGTGCGTCCCCATGGCACGTCCCCTGGCACGTCGCCTGGCGCGTCCCTTGGGACGTTTCGCGGCGCGTCCTCCTGGCATGTCCCCCTGTCAATTTGCTCTGGGGCAGCCACTATGTGTTCAGGCAGCTCGAGCTTACGATCCAGATGAGTTCGGTCAGGACTCGGACGCAAAGGAGGACTCGATCCACGACGCTATAGAGCACAATCGCGGCATGGCACATCGCAATTAAGCACGGCGCAACACAACACGGCCCTCGGCAGTGTACATCCAGATCGATACACTCAGCATTGCATTTGCCCGTCACCCAATCAAAAGTCTTTGAAAACGTTGCCATGCTTTACATTTCTATGTTCCTGTCCGGGTTCGTAGGTCGGTCATGTTCCCCTCAGACGTCCGCCCCCGCCGCCTCGTCCCCCCATGACCCCCATCCCCACCCCCTCCTCCATCAATCCCACCTCCTTCCTCTCTTCTTCCTCCTCCTCCCCCCAGTCTACGTCGCTTTATCCCACTTTGCAAGTCCTCAGAGCGGAAACAAAGGTCATCTCTCCTCTGATGCCACGTTGGTTTGCTGCAGCCTCAGACACTTGCTTCTTAAGCGCAAGTGTTTACACGCTGCTGTCGTACGTGGGGCTGCTTTCGATCGATCTCCGCTTTCGACCCTTCAAAAACGTAGTTCGTGTTTAGCGCTTGCCACTTATCAGAATCGGAGGGTTGCTTCTGTCGCTTAGAACTGCGCTCTCGCTCAAGCGTGGCCGACATGTCTGGATCCGATTCTTTCCTCGTCGTTGCCGTCACCCTCCGTTCAGCCTCACGTCTTGTACCTTGCCGGTCTCGACAGCCTTCTCGTGGTACGCTCAGCCGCGTGCCATCATCTCTTGTACAGCTGTGCCAACCGAGGGACGCGGACGGTGCGGTACACCACGGCTCCCAGCTCGCGCAGCCGTTGCACGTTGGCGAGCGCAAATTTGGTAAAGCACGAGCGGCTGCAACCTGGATGCGTCCGAGACCGAACCGCTGGCCACTCGTGCGACCTTGGCAATTGCATTGCTGCCGTCGCCAGTGCCTGCGCGGCGATTGAGGCTCACGCTGGCTTCTGCAGGGGCATGGCAAGGGCGGCCGCGGAGAGGGGGGCGTGGTCTTGGAGGGGGCGCTGCTGCAGCTCAGCCGAAGTGCCTGCAATACGGTCGCAGAAGAGGACAATCAAGAGACCGGGCTCACCTAACTCTCTCAGCGTGCAGGCGAAGTGCGCACAGTACCCTCGACCGTGTGAGCTACGAGAGTGTCTGGCAGCAGTGGTCCTACTAGAGTGGCCACGGAGGAGGGAGACAATGAGGGGAAGGCGGGGAGAGGGAATGGGGGGAGGGTAAAGAAGGAGGATAAAGAATACGCCTCTGTATCTTGCTGCTCGGAACCATGCCTACTGTTACCGCGACGCGGCTCCTCCTCTCTTCCTCCCTCTCTCCTCCTCCCCCCCGCTCATCCTCCCCCCTATTCATTCTCTTCCTCCTCCTCCTCCTCCTCCTCCTCCTCCCCCTCCTCCTCCTCCTCCTCCTCCTCCTCTTCCTCCTCCTCCTCCTCCCATGGTGGTGCACCACGTAGGAGTTCGGATCCACCCCCCTCCTCCCTCCAGAATCAAAATCCGGATCACTTCCTCCTCCTCCTCCTCCTCCTCCTCCTCCTCCTCATTCTCCTCCTCCTCCTCCTCCTCCTCCTCCTCCTCCTCCTCCTCTTCCCCTCCATTCCCTCCCCTCCGCCTGCTGAGCGACCGCAGCGGACCCCAGGCCCGACGGACCCGGCGACGCGGCGAGCAGGGACCCGAGCGCGGCCGCGGCCGCGGCCCGCGACGCCTGCGCCAGGAACGCGAGGGGCGGCGCGGCCCGCGGCCCGAACCTTCGAGGCGAAGCCCCCCCTCTCCATGAGCGGGAGGAGGGGAAGGAGGAGGGGGGAGGAGGGGGGAGGGGGAGGGGGTGGGAGGAATAAGGAAGGGGGAGGAGGAGGAGGAGGAGGAGGAGGAGGAGGAGGAAAAATGAGGAGTAGAGGAGGAGGAGGAGTGGAGGAGGGAGGAGGAGGATAATGAGGAGGAGGAGGAGGAGGAGGCGGAGGAGGAGGAGGAAGTGGAGGAAGAGGAGGAGAAGGAGGAGGAGGAGGCGGACGAGGGGGAGAACGAGGGGGAGGAGGAGGCCTTCCTCCGTTTCGGCCTCCCGCCACAGGCGACGGAAAGAAACGCCGTGTGGTGGCAAATCATCAAATCATGGGGACATCATGTTGGCTTTTGCGAGTCGACGCGGACCGACGCCAGCCTGCGCCGATTGACGCTGAATCGACGATCCTCGGCGCTAGACCAGCGCTGCCGCCTGGATTGCCAGACGCTAGCCTGATGGCACACACACGCACACACGGCTCCCATGATCTGCTGCCGAAGAAAATGGGCATTACGCGAGAAGACATGGCGACCTTGCGCCGCGGCGTGCGCGCCCCCCCAGCGTGGCACACTGCGTGAAGAAAAGAGCGCTTGCGAGCGGCCTTGCGCGGGAAGCTCATGCGCGAATGCCCGCGCAATCGACCACATGGGGTCCGAGTAGACGGGGTCGAAGGATCGCTCCGCATCGCCGACGCACCAGCGATGCAGTGGCGACGTGACGCCGACGAGATAATCGGGCTCCGCATCGAGCAGCATCGCTGGTGCATCGGCGATGCGGAGCGATCCCTCGACCCCGTCTACTCGGACCCCCTCAGGATGGCCTAGACGGAGGCAACCAGCTGACGGCGACGATGAATCGCCACGAACCCAAATATCCGACGGAATATTCGTTTGTCAGGCCAAGCGCTCTTTCCAAGATTCGACCTCCAGGGTTGGAAGCGTTACCGTTGTGAAACAACTCCTGGAAGGTCTTCGCAAGAAAGACTAAAACCTACTAAGTCTGATTAGGAGGACACTCTGCGAGAACATGCCAGATTAAGCACGGGAACGAGCCCGATTAAGCCTGAGTGAGCAGAAATACGCGAAATTCCCCACGATTCTGCTGAATTGCGAAATTGCGACCACGGATATACCGGCGCCGATGCTGAAATTCACATTCCAGGGAGGGGCCGAAGTCGGGATGTCAGGACTTCTTGGGCTGCGCACTGAACCCGCCGGACCATACAGATCCTGAAATAGGGGGAGGACGATGAGGAGGAGGGGAGCAGGAGGAGGAGAAGGGGGAGGAGGAAGGAGGAGGGGGAAGGGAGGAGGAGGAGGAGGAGTGGAGTGGACGCCGTTGCGAATGCAAGTCCCATATCCCTTACACCTGACGACTCGAAGCGGGCCTCGAACGCCTGGCGGTCTGTTCCGCCTGGCTCAGGGCTTTGGGCTGTAACTCCCTTCTGATCCTGTCAAGGTACTCACGCTTGGTCATATTCAATTTCCCTGTGCAGGGGCCCTTGAGGGATCGCAAAGCCTTATCCGCGATCCCCCCGCACAGGGTACATAACCACACCTGAAGGGACTTGTGTACATTCGACGTGTGAATACTATGTGCCCAGCCCCCCGCGATATGGATTCTATCCCCTTTGAGGGGAGAGAAAATGACCCCAACAACATTAAAAAGCTTAGGACACGGGGAGCCACCCCATTCAGTTAGTGTAGCTTGAGTGGCAGACCCGAAACAACTCAGACATCGTTTCTGACAGTCCGCCAAGGAGTGGGGCGAAAAGAGAGCCGCGACAGCAGCAGCAGGAGGAGGCGGGAGGGGAGGGGGAGGAGGTGGAGGAAGAACCCCGGGTCTACTCAGTCTAGCCGTCCTCCCAGCTTCCGTCGTAGCAGCAATACTGTCCATCGTAGCTCTCGGCAGTCGCATTCTGACTAGGTGCGCCTACGCTCGTGCAGCAACACTCTTGTTCGAATACTTTCGGGCACACGCACGCGTTTAGCTGCATATCCCGCAAACTCGTCAGCGATCAAATTTCCAATAACAAGGCTCCGGAAACATGCGCCAGCCACAATATTCTTAGCATTCAAATGGGAGTGTGTTCACAACGCAGCAGCATGACTCACAACACGTGTACTCATCACTTCACTGATCATATTCCATATACCTGCATCCTCCCCGTCTGGGGACATGTACCTACCATCAGACCATCCTTTAGCCACGAGTTCGCAATCCGTCACGAATGTGACAAAGCCGGAGCCACACCACAACGCTAGGTACAGGGCAAGCAATTCTCCACGTGCCACAACCTGCCTGTCCCCCCCGAGTGGTCCTGACACGGTCGCTCGAATCCCAACCTGGGGAAGGATGGCCGTCACACATACAATAGCCACCCCCACACGTCGCATCGTATCCGAAGATGAGTCTGCACCTCCAGGCGCATCCCACACAAGAAGGATAGGGTCCCCTTCACTCCCAGGTCCCAGACAGCCCTCAGTGAGCCCGTTGAGCCCCGTGGTTGCCAAATCCTCAGTCTGCGTTGGTCTGGGTACCTCCGTCCACTCATAAGGTATCCTACCGCGAATCCAAAATGCCTCAGTCGTGCGGAACTGTGCATGTGCTTGCGGTACCAGGTCATGCGTACGTGTATAAGGTGCCGCCCCATCATTTATCTACAATCCCAGAATATGTGGGAAAGGCGTTTCAGCAGCTTTTTTACATCGATCACATGTATCTGTTCCCTTGTATTTGGCAATTTGTTCACACTTGCGTTGTTTCGTCCAGAAGCCCCCCGTCCATATGTTTACCATTACACCATTAGCCCCCCCCATCTGAGTCCCATGCGGCATATCATTCTAAGTGTTGACAGGCCTACGATACGATTCCATATCAGTACTCGTTTCTAAACCTCGTCCATAGTAATGTTTAGACGCCTGTTGCCAATTCAATCGTCGTGCGGAGTCTTTAATATCTTTAAGAAGATCGCGATGGTGATCCAATGCTGGGTTGCCAATAGATATAATATCTAGATCTGGGAATTGCCATTCTTCTTCCGAACCTGAATGTGCTTCAGTCGGTTCCCATTGCAGTCGTCATGTATTCAATCTCGTCGCGGATATCGATCCCTTGACAGCACGAACTTGGTCTCCTGGGCCCCGCTGCGTCATCCCCGGTAACGCTTTAGGCCATACATACCGAATGCTTTTACGTAGATCTGGATGGGCCTGCCACGACTTTAGCCATTGGTCAATACATTGAGCTGGGTACATGACCGAGGGATCTGCCCCATGTGCCCTTAGCTCCAAGAGTGATTTGAGGCATCTCCCCTTAGTGCCCGCTCCACGCGTCATGCCTAAGCTTCGCCTACACTGCAATAACTGTTTGCAAACGACCCCATGGACTTGGTGTCCATAGGCCCCTGTCGCGTGCCATAATATGATACTGTTTGGACGCCCTCGTGAAACGCTTAACCTTTTCACTCACCCCCGCGTGTTTCTCATCACTTTGCCTTCTCGTCTCGCGGCCACGTCGGCCGCAACTGCAATCAACTCCAAGGTAAGCCACTTGTTTCGCCACACGTAAGGGAAAGCCCTGCAATCGTGCCGCTCTCGCAACTGCTTGAGCATCACTTACATTCGTGCACATCACACCTGATTCCTTTGCAATCTTAAGCCCAACTTTAGCAAATTCTTGTCCAATTGTAATAGCAACTTTGATAAGGTTGCACCGTACTGCACGCCGTGATCCTGCCGTTCGCTGCGAAATACCGCCGATCCACACTCGATGTCCCATCTGCGGCGTCGCAGTCGTCACATATTGCAATACAACATGTGCGAGAACTTTGGACAATCTCGTGACCGACCTCAGGCCCTGCACCACCGATTGGCAAGGCTCGAACGGGTCGGACGCTGCTCCTTCCTGCTCCAACGCTCGGGCCACGACGCTCTGCAGCAGCTCTAGGTGCAGCGACGTCGGGGGAAACCCCAACCTGAGCGCCCCTTTGACTAGCGGCGCCCACGGGATCGTGTCGTATAACTGCTGCACGTCGGCGAGGTTGTGGCCGAACTGTAACAGCACGCAGGCCGCCAACTCCTCGTCGATGGCCCTGAGGTAGGCCTCCTGCAGGCGCGGGTTGCCCGCCGCCGCCGCGTCCCAGACCTGCTCCTCTTTCGCCGACCACTGGCGCGCGATCGGCTCGCGAACGTGCGGCCGCAGCCTGCCCAGCATGGGGACCAAGCCAATGGCTCGGTCTCCCGTGACCTTCTTGGGGGTCACCTTGACCAGCGCCATCATCGTCTGCACTGGCCACACCAGCAGGTGCTCGATGCTCTGCAGGATGACCGCAAGTTCCGCGATGGCTGGCGCTGGCAGCCGCTTGAAGTCCATAGGGGGCATCATGTCCACGCCCATGCCCGCCTTGGCCTTCATGGCCTTGGCGCGGGCATAGATCTGGTCAGGTTGGATCGGCGGCAGAGGTTCCAGTTCCGCTGCAGCTCTGATGATCCGAAAAATCTCTTTCACTTCTGACGCCTGCGGGGCTGACGGGGCCCGCAACTGTTTGACCTGCTATGCTTTAATATTCGTCACGTCTGCTGGGTGCTGCGCAACTTTCCCATCTCGGATAGCCTCCATCGTTGGTAACGGTTGAGGCTTAAGAGATTTATGCAGCACCCCTGTGACCATGGGTTCCACTACCCATGACTGAAATTATGCCACTGGTTCTTTCACTGCTGCCCGCTGCGCCCTGCCCATGATACGCATGGCTGACTCGGCATATGATTCCAAGACCGCAAAGTCGATACTTCCAGGGTCTCGTAATGCACGCAGGCACTGCTCCCACGGGGGGTCGCGAGGCAGGTTGAGCAGCCCATGTGCTCGTTCTGGTCGGTCCTCTCGAAGTTTGCTGCGTGCCTCGTACATGTCCTGTAGCTGCTTGGCACCTTTGTTTCGGCTGCGATGCCTGGCCACGCCATGCAGGAGCGCGTGCGCCCTCGTCCACCACTGGCTACGTGATCCCTGAGCGGGAGCGCCCTCGCGTGTGCGACCGCGCGCGTGGGCTGCGCGGAATACCTGGGCCCGCTGGCGCGCGACACCCCAGGGGCGGCCTGCTGATCATGATGTGTACGGACAGCCTTCCCCGCAGCAGAAACCCACGATGCGTGCATGCCAGTGATGGCTACGCTTTGTCGAAGTTCGAGCTGAAAGGCTACGGAGGAGGCGAGGAAAGGAGAGGCCTGCTGCACCACGACAGTACCAGAAGAATTATGCTAACGGAGTTCCCCACATGGGCGTTTTAATAGGGCGCGGGCTTAGTCAGGAGGAAGAGGAAGAGGCAGAGGTGCGGGGGGAGGGGTCGACGAGGATGGCCGGGTGACGGGGGCGACGAAGACTGCAATTGGCGATGGCGATGTGCAGGCAAATGTTTTGGGGAACACCTCGCGTACACGACGCGGCCAAGATAGTGCAAATCGGAACGACAGCACAAGAGCGGTGACCTTCGCGCGCGCAATGTGGGCGGGCCACGCAGAAGGTATTTACATAGCGCACCTTCGACTAAATAGTATGGTATTCGTGTACCCTCCTCGCTCTGGCTGGGCCTCCCTGGAGGGGTGAGGGGGGCACGAAACCGGATAAGTAGCATGGTATTCGTCTACCATCCTCGCTCAGGCGGGGCCTCCCTGGAGGGGTGGGAGGGACACGAAACTTGATAAATAGTACGGTATTCGTATACCCTCGTCGCTCAGGCGGGACCTCCCTGCAGGGTTGGGAGGGGCACGGAACCTGATAAATAGTATGGTATTCGTATCCCCTCCCTGGAGGGGTGGCAGGGGCCCCTCCTCGCTCAGGTGGGGCCTCCCTGGAGGGGTGGGAGGGGCACGAAACCTGATCAACAATATGGTTCGCGAATACCCTCCTCGCTCTGGTGGAGCCTCCCTGGAGGGGTGGGGGGGGCGCGAAACCTGATACATAATATGGTTTGCGAATACTGTCCTCGCTCTGGCGGGGCCTCCCTGGAGCGCTGGGAGGGGCACGAAACCTGATACATAATATGGTTTGCGAATGCTGTCCTCGCTCTGGCGGGGCCTCCCTGGAGCGGTGGGAGGGGCGCGAAACCTGATAAATACTATGGTCTGCGAATGCTGTCCTCGCTCTGGCGGGGCCTCCATGGAGGGGTGGGAGGG